>NBZA01001427.1:26465-42457 GCA_003054995.1 Aleochara bilineata
AATGAAAGGGTACGAACATTGGCAATAGAGCACGAGCTCGTTAGCTCTCTAATGGTATGCATGCGGATGCACTCCGGCAAATGAACGTTTCAAAGCGTAGCCAGCCCAGAAGAGAAAATATGTAACGAGCCGAGACTGAAAAATATTACAAGCGCAGAGTACTCGCCCGTACAGTATAGGAAAGTACATTGAATCAACTATAACGTACTAGACAAACAAGGATCAGCAAGGAGGAGCTTGGCTTATTGTCGATTATTTTCCGGAACGACCAAAGCAGTCGTAAAGTATTTACGTCGTTTAGACATACTTACTGTACTATAGGTAGCAACACACATTTATGAGTGAGTCGACCAGAAATCAAGACATTAAATACTTGATTGCATGCTTTAACTGCGTTTTCAAATTATCCTCATCCCTAAACTTTTTAATAACTCAATAAATCATCTTGTTTACTACTAAATGTTTTCAGTTTTTCAGCCAACGATAAAAAATCATAATATTTTTTAGGTCTTATACTTATATTTAAATGTCTCTTATCAGTATTAATTTCTTCGCGCGAGAAGAAAGCCAGAAAGTAAAGACGCCGAATTATGTGCGACGATAATAAAACGGCGGCAGCTAATAAAGGCGTTGGAGATTACAAGCGAATTGCGATAAATTCAATGTCGCGTGAAGAAACGTAATTAAAATGGTAAAGAAGCGCAGAGCTCTACCAATGCAATGCACACCGTGAACCGTGTCCTTGCAGTCCTTCCTCATCGCCGTAAAACGCTGTAGCACGCTACGCTATGGCGAGTTTTAAAATTACTTTTTTCCCCTCATCATGCCCGTTTCCGTCTCCAATCATTTATTGTGCATGAAAAAATGCACACAAACACAACGCAAATACTGCTCTAAGCTGAGCTATCTACAGTTCAAGTCCTTGATATCTCAAATGCAAGGCAAATATTTTCCCGCAAACGATAGGATTAGCGCGTCGTCCGTACTTTACGCACGAAGTGTCAAGTTTGTATCAATTTGTATTTGAAGCACAAGCGCAAATGCTCGCTCGGTCGTAGGTATCATCCGAAGAAATGTCGCATGGATAATGTCTGCACAAGTGGAAGCATGGCAAGGACGAAATGGGAAAAAAGTTTGAAAAGATATCTAATTTAACGGACTGCTGCTAGCTAGAGCTGGGCCAACTCATGAATCACTGCCGCCGTTTTACTGGTAAGTTTTCGCAGAAGCAGTGGCGCAGCCGGCACCAGAACGAGGCCGAAGGACGACAAACGATGACGCGCATTTCCAACTTTAATTTCTTTCGCGCTCGGCGTATAAATCATCAACAAATGGCTGAAACGCGACCAACAAATACTCTCAATCACCTCAATTCAAGTTTCAAAGATAATTATTCTTCGGCGGGCAGACAGCTTGCAAAATTGTGTGCTGACGAAAATTCGAATATTTATTCGGCAAGAACGCTTGCTTGCTTGCTGGTTGGCGAACATTGCGGCAGTCAACTGTCGTGAAAATAAACACGCTCGTCTGCTTGTTCGGACAACTTTGACTCAGTTTATTGTCAGCGACCCAGGTCTGGTAAGAAGTAGAAGAAAAAGATGATTCCGATGCGCGCCGTGTGCGCTTGCTTGTCCTGGGAATTGCCAAATACGAGGACGAATCGAGTTTTATACGGGCAGGGCAAGGCGAGTTGCTGATGTTGACATATCGAACGCGAGAGCGGCGGATCAAAACTACGTAATTCGTCATACGTGTTGCTTGAGTTTACAGCCTTGCTTGCCTCCGAGCCGGATATTGATGCCTACGTTAGCTACTTCCTGCAAGGCGAAAAACTGGCTTGGCCTGTGACAGAGAATTTACTGTCAGCGAATTTCCACAATCTACGAAATTCTTATCCTTTTATTATACGACGCCGCGTCGTCTTTTTATTCTCCAATTTGCCGTTTTGCTTCCTCGCCAATTTTAAAAGCAACAACAATATCCTCCTACCATGATAACACCATAGCAGAAAACAACATTAATGACTGTGTGCTAATTTTCCACCTAGAAAAACTTAAACTTTGCTGAAATGTCTTTTTGTGCCCAATACACCAGAGATGTTGTTAGCTTGTTGTTAACCCGACAACTTTTCCCTTTCACAGGCACTCCCACGGGACGCCAACGTCGCGACGAATACTCGACGAGTTAGGGAATTATACGTATGTATGCATACCAAAAGCCGTAGCAGTAGACAAAAAACTTTTCTGCTTTTGTATGATGGAGCGTGCGTTCCGCCACGTCCGTCGACGCTGACTAATGAATATAAAAATTTCACAAAGTCGTTAATAACGCTACGCCTTGCCGTGGACTTTTGCACTTACTGCATGGCAATGCAGGCAGGCACTGCGCCAAATTCATAAAACCGCGCGCACCCGTCCGTTCTAGTAAGTAATTTACTTATTTGTTGCCGACATTAATTATTCGCTCGTTGGCCGACTCATATACATATAAGTACGCCAAGCGAAGGCAGTGTGACGTGTCTGTCGAGAAGCGATTTGCAAAGTTTTCTTCTACTGCCGCCGCCGTAGGTTGCCAAGAGCTTAATGAATGTTGCAATTTTTGTACTTTGTTGCAGGGTTGCCGCTTAAAAGTTTCGCACTTGTGATACCGACCCAACCTAGCGTTTGGCAGAAGCTGCACTGGGCTAGGGCTTGCGAAAGTCTTGAAAGTGCCACAAGAAGATGCGCAAGAAGAAGAAGGATCGTTAAGTGGCATGGCAGACGGCACCAGAGACGTCCGGCGATTTCGCCACCCGACCCGCTTTTACATGATTAATGATATTTTAAATTAAAAAAGAAACAACAACCCGGCACTGCACTGTCAGTTCTTCAGGAAGGAGAACAACGCATGGTAATATTTCGCAGATGTTTAAAGCTTATCAATCATAGCCTAGAATCTGCCCTATCCTAGTCTAGGCTAAATGTAACTTTGTTCACGTCTATATTAACCTATCACTATATGTCATATTTTTAAATTAAATTAACTATAAAATCCCATATGAAAATTACTTATTAAAATGTGACGAATTTTTAATTGAAACTTTATGATTTTTTTTATGATTATGAAAATAAAATTTTTAATAAAACCGTGTTATTGCCGCTTCCTGCTTGCTTGGACTTTGTCTACAATTCCATGCCATGTTGAAGTATATTTGATTTATGTTATTCTCCAAGCATGAATTATTGCTTAATATAATATTATGCAAGATGCAAAAGCAAGAAGAAGAACATCATAACAAGAATATTCCAAGAAGCAAAATCAAAACAACAAAGCAACGAAGCATTTAAATAAACCGAAATCTGCTGAAGGAAATCACAATGAAAAAAGGAATTGAACAAAACGTTCATCGTTTAAGGGAACATTACGTAGACTGCTAGTACATCCATCGCACAAACATACATCTCTCGCGCTAGAGAATGATTGAAACGACCCGTTTTCGTTATGATCCATCGATCATGTGTGAAACTAGAAAAAGGACGACTCCGACACTGGCGCCCTCGCTCTGATGTGCTGCAGCTGCAGAGCGTTCAATCTCGCTGCACTGCGCTGCGCCGCACCATGACATCGGACCCAAACCTGCAGGATGCACACATAAGTGCAGTCGATGCAATTTCCTGCAGAACTAATCTCCATCACGCGTCGTTCAATGCTCGTCACATGTCGTTGTCAAATGCATTGCGCTTGCGCATAATCAGTGACTTGGCAACATTACAAATTATTCAACACATATACTTTCTACCTCTATCTATACAAAAGTTAGCTCACATTCGAATAAATATACGTATAAATCTAGGTCTAGACCCAGGTCTGGTGGACAAGTACAAAAAGCAAGTGAGAATTGTTCGCAACGAGGCGCCAAAGTGGCAATCGACCGAGGACCACTTTTGGCAATCCCTAGGACTAGACACTACACTCGCTCATCCCCCGGAACAATACCACGTACCCCGGAGCAAGACCGTGGAACAGTGTGGATGAAACAAAACGAAACGACCGATATGATAATATACAGTTATTGTATTTCGGTAACGATTTTATCCCAGCGGGTTAACGCCAACCAACGTTCATGTTCGCTCGGTGGCTTGTGTTGTTGGGCCTGGGCGAGCGAAAAGGCTTCGGGCATGCAGAAGAGGAGGATTTTGGTGCTCACAAGGGATAGTTTAGTGCGACGGCAGCAACGGCCTCGACGGCGGCGGCAACGGCGTATTCAACAAACATAAATTCCAATTGGGTGAATAGGCTGCGCCAAATAGGAAATTACAACATGCTCATACATACTCATGCATAAAGAGAATATCAAGAGAACACCGGAATACTCGTAGGAACAGACTGAACGCATTGCACTGCGAAGAAAGTTGCGTCATAAGCCTCCAGCTCTTTACCAAACCATACTTTACTTTGCTTCATATTATCAGCCATCGAGAAACCACAGCAAGCTAATCCCTAAACCAGTGGCCCCTAATCTATTTTTACGCGGGTCACATTGGTTCCAGGTATATAATCCATATCAAAACTTTCATTTTTCTTAAAAATTAGGAAATTTTCAAACTTTAATAACTTTGCTTAGAGGTAGGGCAAGATGCTGGTTTAACCACTTATCTTGTGTAAAATTTAATTCGGAATACAATAAGCTTAAAGAGAAAATTCTATCTTTTACGGTTCAAGACATATTTGACACCAAACACATGCATAATTTTTCTACCAAAAATAGGAAATTCTCAATTATTACTAACTCCGCTTAGAATAACGGTAAGTATATGGTTTAACCACTTGTTTTGTGTAAAATTTCATTCAGAATCGAATAATGTCAACGCCGAATTGCTATCTGGCATAGGTCAAGAGATATTTGCATATTTGTGTATTTGTAATGAAATTTGCATACATAAGTTGACCCACAGTTGCAAGCACCCATGATGGCAAGATGCACGCGAGTACAATACGCTCAACTCTTGCAAGTTAAGTATGTAGAGGGCTTAAATATTGCTCAGCCGTTTGCTATTAAATGCACACGCAGAAACAATAAAAACCACAAATATAAAGAAGTATACGCATCATCCTTCATTTCAAGAGAAAAAATGCGCGCATTAAATGCACATTAAGGATAATTAATTACGCAATTAATGGCTTCTTAGCGCACGCAAATTACCGTCTTACGTACGCGCAAACTGCCCGAATATTTTTACGACCTCCTCGGTGCTCAAGAGGCAATTCTTCACCTCTAACAGTAATAGGCGTGCCATGAATGGCAAATGTGATATGCGTGCCGACAATTTCAATATAAATCATCGAGAGCGCGTCAAAACCATTGCACGCCATTGTTTCGTCCTCCGCACAAAGAAGCAAAATCTCGACAACAAATCGAAAATAAACGCAAACTCCATTCCAACGCGGGAGCGATACGAATATTATCAATAACGTGATAACCAAACAAGAATTATCCATTGTGACAGGTCATACACCATTTTACAAAGTCTTTTAAATCATCCTTGTGACAAACCAACTCTATAGAGATACCTAGAGAGTAAGTAATACGTGTTCTTATGGAAATGTTTCTATTGTTTTCGTATAACCATTGAAGAAATTATGTTAATGAACTGGAAATATGTATAAAGCAGAGCGCACAGAGCACAGATAGGGCAAGGGTTGAGCAAATGCAATGCAAACGCATCAGAGCACACCAGAGGGTTGGCTGGCAGCGTGTTTGTTTAATGTAAGCACAAGCCGCAGCCAGCGCTGGTGCTGTGTTGGCGCGGCTGAGTGAGCCGGAGAGTGTTTAGAATTGATCCTCGTAATGCTATTAAGGTCGAGCACAAATATAAGTCACACTAATACTGCTAATAATACTAAATTGCCTTATGGTGCATGTTTGCCCGTCGTACATTGCAAGCCAGCCTCAGCTACAGCTCCTGGCATTGCTATGCTTTTCCACCGAGGGCAGCTTGGGTTGCTTTTGTCCACTTTAGGCTGCGTTGCTGTTGCATGTTGACCATCTATGCTCAGCACTGATGGCGTTACCACCATGTTGATGATGATTAAGGTACAAGCGGTAAAAACACTCTCCGGCAATATAGGTTTTCGTAAATATTATTTAATATTGTTTAAATTTAAAGTTAACTTAAGGGGATGAAATAATTGTTTGGTACGCAAACATGAAAATTTCACATTTTCTTCTGGCGGCTCATAACTTTGAGCGAGTAATTCAATTTCGCGTTTGCAACAGGACGACTTGACTCGACTCGCTTGCGCATCTGATGCAACGTGGTGATGCACACAGCCAGTCAGCAATGCGGTTTTGCATTTTCCAGCGGCTGGTGATGTTGCTGGAGCAAAATATGCTGTCTGCGCCCTGCTAACGCAGATTTCATTGTTATGAAATATGCATCACTTGCCTGGCACAATGCAATGATTATCATCGCGCTGATCGCGCATTCCTGCGCGGGCGGCGCGCACGACTTTGCCCGTTTGCAGAAGTAATGTCGTTTTTTGCCTTAATGCATGCATGCCTGCCTGCCTCGCTTGCACCGCAACCGCATGAAAACGCCTGCGTAAAACTTTCCAAGACTTGCCAAGCCAAAGCATGAGCAACGCGAAATTGGCATGCAAGAAAAACACCCACAAGTCCTCACGTCACAAGTGGAAGTTGAACAGCGCCAGAGCCAAAGCCAAGCAGAGCCAGATGAAACCGCGAAGAGCGAGGGCGAGAAAGAAAATCATAAATATAACAACCAACTTGCCATAGCGGCGCCGCGTCTTGTTTTTATTACGTGTGAGTTAACGAGCTCCCAATGGGGGTTCTAAATTGAACACCCCCGGAAAAAAACAGACCATGCCTGACTGGCACATAAATTCGAAGAAAATTACATTCACAAATTGCGCTTGTATTAAGCTAATTGTTTCTGTAATATAACAATTTCCTCCAGGAATTGAATAAAAACAAGAATATAAAATAAAACACATCAGAAGTCACGTCTTAAATCCGATTAGACAGTTAAGAAACTACTGGATTGTAGAAAGGAATAAAGCAAGCTAGCGATTAACTCCGATCAGATCGCATCGCATCATCTCGGGTGGAAGTTAAGACAACGTATGTGGATGTGGGCGATAAAGCCCCCGAAAAATTAACCCGCCCGCGTCGTATTGGATGGACCAAAGTAGTTGCAAGTTATTACGAGCGCTTTCGACAAGTTAAGCTTCCGCATTTCGCCAGACTTACCGGCAACAGCAACGTCATTTCGCCTCGTACCAGAAAAAGCGCCACATCATCATCGTGTGTTTCAGCTCAGTTCTGTTCAACTCAATTGCGAGCGCTGAAGAAATGTAAAGAAAATAGTTGCCGATTGAATGGAAAGTTAGTGTTTCCCATCAGAGACGTCAGACTGAACATGATGGATTCCTGCTGCTGCAGCGCAGCGCCCAGTTTAATCGCGTTTCTTTCGGTTCACCCAGCTCACCATTTTACATTTATAGCTACAGCTTGTCAAACTCGCTATAAAGTACATAATTGTAGACTTATTCATTGATTGATCAATCTTTTCGCAGACTGCGCCACTGGGGTACTTGTGGAAAATTTATTACAAGTGTAAACTTTCTTCTTCTACTTTGCTACGGCTGCTTGAAAGTTGCGAGTCATTCGAGTATTTACACTTTTAAAGGAGTATGTTGTTAGGTTCGTACTCAGACTTGAGGCTCATGCAATTGAATTCAAAGCCAAATTGCGGCTCGCCTAGTGTATCCTTTGTTGATACGGAGAACGGAAAATCGAAATTGGACCATAAGGGAAGCGCATTGCATTTGCGATAAACTATTTGAGAGATTATTCCCCGACAATTGCTATCCCCGTAATGCGCCCGACGAGACGAGACGCAAGAGGGCGCGCGCGCTGGGCGTACATTTTCCTTTCTGCTCCTTGCAGAAGTTTCCATTCGAAACTGCGTGAAGCAACACAACGTTAAAGTTGAAAAACAATGTACATGAACATCGCACCAAGGATACTGACAATCAACAGACAGACAGAGGCAAAAATAAAGGCAGCGAGAAGAAGGAAAAAATCACCAACGTCTGTGACGTTGTGTGTGTCCCCTTCGCGCCCAACCTGAACAAACTACCACCCAGAGAAAGCAAGCGCAAGAGAGATCAACTCCAAGACAGCTGAGCACAGCGCCCATGTAATTTCCCTCATTGTCCTTCCAGGTCAGTGGTCCGCAAACGCCAGGAAATTGGATAGTTGTTGCTTTATGAGCCACTTGCGCCGCTCGACGCAATCTACTTTTTCTCCGCCTCAGCGTTGCTGTCGGCTGTCATATAGGTACTACGCCTTGGCAGGATTGCTAAATGATTCAAAACGATTATGCACACTTAACATACTGAATTGAAAAATGAATGATGCCAGTCGGCAGCACTAAGCGCATTACAACGAAACCGAACCGCGGAGGCGCAATTTACAGGCATCCTTTCAATCGGAACAAACCAATATTCTCGATTAATAATATCCGGGCGCCAGGCGGTCGTTTCGTTTCGTTTCGTTTCCTCATTGTGCGCGAACACGAGCGCAAATCATCAGCCACGTCTGTCCGTCCGTCGGTGTTGGTCCTTTCAAGCGCTTCACGCAGAGTATAATATAATACGTTGCGGCCTCGACAACTTTGTCGGAGGACGAAAATATCGAATCCTATTGAAAATGTGATATTCAATGATGCATTTTGCAATGCAATGCAATGCAATTCCTCGCATTTCATTTCATTCCATCCAAGTATTCAATTCTGTTCCTCGTTCATCGCGATGCGATTTTCGTTTTAATATGGTTATTTCAAAGCGATGAGAATGAATCTATCCATCAATGAAATGAAAAAACCTGGCGCTTACTTCGCGTTGGCAGAATTATTACATTAAATATTCATTAAATATAAATTATTCGCTGCGCATGAAATTGATGAAATTTTATATTTGTCAAAACATTCAACGAGCAGATGAATGGATATTTAATTAGGACATTAATAGCCAAAACGCGTAGATCAAACAATCTATCTATTCATGGTCTGTCCGTAATGAAAGTTCAACGAATGGCCGTTCTAAGAAGAAGCAATGAACTAAAAAGACAGACATGGTGTGGTGTGGTGTGAGTGGAGGTGCAATAAAGAGCCCTCGAGAGCTTTGTGTTGCTGAACGCGCTCTAGTTAGGCTCCTTTATTTGAACTGTATTCTTTTCGGGCCGAAGAGAACCAGCCCAGCAGCATTGCATCCTTATTATTCAAAATGTCCTGGAAGTTTGAACCGTAAGACAATTTTGATCCTTATCTAAATCGCCATATAAAACAATACATTTAAAAAAACATATGAGAATTGAACTTAATGTGACACAAAGTCAAGAAAACGTCTCCTCAAAGCAACATAGAAATGAATAAGCAAGAATTTCAGCGCTTCACAAGCGAATTTCACTTGAATTTCAAGACACGTCCTGAATGAAATCTCAAATATTTTCTGCTTTCGCAATCGAGGATACTTTTAAGTAAAATCACAAGTAAAATCTGCCCATCAGATTATTCTCAGACGTACAGACGCATCTATATATCGTATTGTGGCTGGAATGTGAAACGGACAACTGCAATGCAGTTGATAAGATAGACTTAACATTGCCGGCTGCAAAGCTCCCTTTATAGGGCTGCTCGCTCGCTCGCTCGCTATTAAGTATTAAAGTCAAAAAGTAGAAATGGCAAGCGCGCCTACCGCAAACAGTCGGAAATAAATGGTGTCGATATGGAAACATTTTTCAACGGGCGATTAACGTACTCGCAGACCTCGCTTTATCAAGGCTTCCACTGCAATTAATTCACTTCCAATCATTCTGTAATCCCCAACGTTAGTTACCTACTGGCTAAGCATTAGCGTCACTGTATAAAAATTCTAATCCCCCATAAATCCCTCACCAGGAAAAAAAAACAGAAAAACCTACGCAACAAAAAACATTCTTTGAAATTGTTCGCGATTTCGTTTAGAATAAAAGGCAATGCAATGCAATGAAATTCAATAAAATCAAATACTAGTTTTGTACACACATAGTAGATACTTGTACTGACAGTAGCAGTAGCACTGCAATTGGTTCTTGCCACGTGGAGTGGAGTGGCATCAATGGAGGCAATATAAATGCTAAGCATGTGCGCTCAGATAGCAGGCGATATTTTCAATTTCGGATTAATATAGACCGCATTAAGTCACATAATGGATATAACGTGGTGAATACATTACGCATTAGATGTCGTCTATAGTATTACAGTATGTATAGTATAGTTTAGTGTAGAGTGGTGTTGGGCTTCCAACATTAAAGTCAGACTTTCGAGTTAAACTACCACCCCCTACGTACTCGAAGTGACTAGACTAGACTATGTAGCTAGCTAGCTCTTAGCTCCTTATGATGCACGCGCGACGCGACAATAGTTGTTGGAATAGTTTTCCCCTTTGCGTTCGCAGTTGTGCCTGTGTCAGTGCGAAATGACAATATGCGACTGCATGTGCAGGGCTGGGCCCTGAATGATGTTAGTATTCCAAACGGCAGACTGCAAGCAGCACTACAACTGCAAAACAAGTAGTGAACTGAACTAAAAGACGCTACGTTACGCTCAACTCCAACGCAAGCCCTTTCCTTCCATACCCATTCCATATCAAAGTTAAGTTTCTCGCATTCGCTTGGCCAACAACGACGAAGATATATTGACTTCCACAACGAAATTTAATTTGCAAAAATGCTTTTGTCCATTTACAATTCCACACACAACAACAAAGGCGGAAAAAGTTGACGAAAGATAATTTCAAACTTTTGCACGTATCGAATGTGTTTTTTGAGCTTGAGGTTCGATTGGAAAGAGGCGATAAATTTTCCGATTCAATATTGATATGAAAGTATACGCTGCTGCATGCTGCTGGATGATAAAAGTTGGAAAGTTACGAATTAAGCAGAGAAACCAAGCGGCTGCTGCTGGCTGGAAAAACCTTTTCCTTGTTGGCGTCTCTGCCGCCACTGCCGCTTCCCTATAAGTTGTAATCCGAATACTAAACAGACACCAGATGCTTGATTGCGAGTGCTTTAAGGGTTTTGCTTCGTTCGCTTCGGCCGTTTTTCATCGACTTCGACATAGCCAGCGCCAGCCGCCTTGCCGTTGCAGTGGCGTATAGTGCACTGCACTGCAGTACCACACGTTGTTTTGTTTCCTTTCGGAAACGAGCAGGGCCCAGCAAAGAAAAGTAGCCCCTTGCATTCTTCCTTCCTTTCTTGCTTTCCTTTCGTTTCGTTTCGATTGCACAGATAAAAGAAATGCGAGGAAGAGAACGAACGGACGTGGCTGGCTTTAGGTCGATAGATAGCTGTAGCTACACAGCTTAGTTAAACTAGCATTGGATTGATTCAAATTTCCTTTTCGTTCTCTCACTCAAACAAAAAGAAAAACCGTGTTATTCTTAGCGCGTCCAAAGAAAGGAAATTGCTTTCCAGAGGGGTGTTCTGTCTGTGTTCTTATCTTTTTAATTATTTTTAAATGCTTTCCAATGATCCTAGAAAGAAATAGATAAGCACATATTCTAAAAGCATTTTCCTTGATTAAGAAAAAATGAAAACTAGGACCCCATGTAGGTAATAGGGATAGCAATAGACCCGGAAAGCCGAAAAAGTAGCAATTCATGCTGCGGGTACTAAATATACGGGCATCTGTCAGCAGAATATTCATCAATTCAATATCGGCATCCACAAATAAACTGCGCGTACGCAGTTCCAACTCCATCTGGAAATGTGTGGGCTCGCAGGAAGATATCTGCGAGATGGTGTATAGCCGCCAAAGGAGCTGACAGGCAACTCTTCGAGGGTGAACTTACGAGTAACTGGCTGCAGGCCGGCAGACGCACATCGAGCGCGAATTGAACGCGTTTATTGGCAATACACTATAAATGGGCTCTGCGCTCCGAAAAATAATATTTTTGCTGCTCCTTGCGCTCGCTCCACCCGCTATCAAACGTAGTAGCACTTGGTATTCGCGGGAGGAGACGAGGCGACCATATACAGTGTATATTTTTACGACTTTTATTAGCTCGGCTGGTATCAGCTGCTTGCGCCCGATATTAACTTGCAATTTGCGGCAGAGGCACAAGCAGTGGCGCATCGAATGGAACGAAGACGGCAGATCGCAAAATTGCATCAGTCGAGCCGAGACAGGGCCCCTTGCCCTTAGCAAGCACACAAATTAGAAATTTTTGCTTTCGCTTAGTCAGGCAATCATAGCAAGCAGCACCCACCCAGCACCCGTGGAAATTGGCGCGCTACGTCAATTTGAAATGAAATTTAATACTCTGCGTTCGGTAAAAAGGCAAAGCGTTTTGGTAAAATGACGCGTTTTGGTGGAATGATGTCAGTAGCATGGATTAAGGATGATTGACATGCCGAGATTTGTACAAAGCGGCTGAATGTTGTCAAATAAAATATAAAAGCATTTGCTTATCGCCGTTTTCCCGCAGAACGCGTGCTTTCACGAACGAACGAAAGAAGAAATTGCAAATGAAAAATGACAATATAATTTCAACACTCGACTTGTTTTACGATTGTTTTCAACTTTTAACTGTTTCCTTCAGCAGCCGGCAGCTGCCCGCGCCCGCGTACCGTTCGTAAAAACCTTGAGAGGAATGCAAAAAAGCAGCGTCGGCAGCGAAGATTTGTAGAAGACTTTATCGTGCGGAATGCGTCTTTATCTCCTGGCGCTGCGCTGCGCGGCGGCCGCAAGGATGCCACGTGGCAAGCGGGAAATTTGTTAGATTACAGATCATGCATATATAGGTATAGATATCCTGGGTACCTGAGTGACTTGCTCTCTTCGCAAGGACTGCCGCCAGAAATGCGGCATCGCAGCAGACACCGAATTCTTATTATTATTATAAATTATGGCTCTAGTTCGCGGTTATGACGCGGTTTAAAGTTCGGATTTATGGCCGGCTTGGCGAGTTGGTTGGCCGCCCCCGAAAAGGAAGCGCACAGCTCATGCCTTGCCAAATGAGCAAATGGGACCTGAGCCGGCGGCTATGGCTACGCGAGCAAAGACGCAGAAGGAGCTCCACTCTACTCCTTTATTTACAATGACTTTACCTTCGCTTTGTCTCCGTGCTAATAAATTATTATCAAGAGCTCAAGAGCTGCTTGAGACGAAGAAGTCGCCCGCCCAGCAAGAGATACTTTTGTGGTAAACATATTTCTACCTTGTATCCCTAATAAACTACGCTTCTCTTCCTATCTCTGCTCCTTGTTTTCTAATATTAAAAATATCCTTGCGCTTTGTTCCTGTACCGGCGAAAATAAATATGATTTGCCAGCGTTATAACCTCATCTTTTACCCCTTGTAAAGTAAGGTTAAGGTGATAGGAGGGTAAACTACCATTGCCTGTGCGCGCAGGCAGTAAAAAACCCTTGCTATTTTGTTTTATTTGCAGTTATGTAAACTGCACACTTCTGTGCACCCCATAACAAACCTAAACCAAGCTTGTCCTAGACAGGAGCACAAAGAGCACGGCATGGCAGGGCAAAGAAAAAACGAAATTCTGCTTGTTGTCTAAGATATGAGCGTTTGCGCGCACAACGCAGCGAGATATAACGCAACGAATATTTTTATAATAAAAGAACCGGCCGGGGATAAAGTCGTTGTTTACGACACGTAAGGCCTGAAACTTTCGCACGTACACATACATTCGGCATGCACCTCAGCACAGCACAGTGTGTATGAAGTTATGGCGATAACGCGACGTTATTGCCGGCGCACGGCCGCCGCCGAAAAATAAGCCAACACTATCCCGCCGCGATGCGCCGTGAGGAGTTTGTTAGAGTGGCCGGGTGGATAGCTGCTGGGAATAGGCAGCTATCTGTTATGACAAAACGTGGCAAAACACGAGCAGCTCCTTGTCGCATTAATTCTTAAAAATGTGCGCTCGGAGAGGGAAGTTTCGCCACGCTCGGCGGAAGCACAATGAAGTCATTCCGCGTCGCGTCGGGCGAAAAAACGAATTTGCACGCGAATAAGCAAACAAGAAGAACAACTATAACAACAACAGCCACCCAACGAGTTTCGATTACGTGACGTAAATTGGCACGAGAGAAAGTTTTTAAATTTGTAATTTGAATTGCAAATAATCTGGTTTAGTCACTTTTAAAACCAAACCAAACTTAATTTTTTGTTTAATATGATAGACAATCAAGGATACGACATCCATCAGTAAATATATCAGAAACGACAAAAAAAATAAGTGAAAAAGGGATAAAAGAATAAATTAACGCACAAGAATTCCAGGATTCTTACTGCGTCGTATTTTTCCGGTTTTATTCCTAAACTTGGAGAGCGGCAAGCAAGCAAACGATCGCGAAACTAAAAACATTTCAACTTAGACAATAAACTTAAATGACTATGGACGTAGCAGATTAAATTATCCTTCCTTAAGCAGCAACCCAAAAGAAAAACTGAACATATTTTATGATAACGTTAATTATTACGTTAATGCAAAAATATTAATGAAATTATCAATTAAGCAGACGATGAGTATCCTTCGTCCCTTTAAAAACAATAAACTTGAAACCTCTTGAATCCCCAAAGCGTATAATAAAAACCGAATAACAATTATCCTGCAATTGCACCCCTTTCGGAGGGTTTTTAAGAAGATGCTCATAAAACGCGCTGCGCTGCGCAACAGCCGAAGGATTGCTGTAACATGAAACGTCATTTCATGGCACTTTACTTGCCCGGCTCGTCTGCATGTAGCACTCTCGCGTACTTAAAGCAAACCGATTTTCACGCGCCCGCCCGCCCTGGAATTGAGCAACAGCATTCCCATACATCCATCCTCCACCTGTACTCGACTCGCACTCGTATTTGTTTTCTAACGCAAAGCAAACGGCCGGCAGGCACGGAAATTGTAGTAACCTGTAACCGGGAGACACGAGAGCCCGAACAGAGCAGAGCGGAGAAGAGAAGCGAAGAGATGGGGCAGACAAGCGCGTATAAACCCAACACGTTAGTGCTAAATGCACGCGTTACATGCACACTTGAGGGCTTGATGGGCGGCAGGCCGGTGAAATCCACTCGGCGATCTCTTCACTTCCCATTTCCGCACCAACTAGATCTTCACCAAGTAGTCGTGCAGCTGAAACTGGTCTGTTCTAGTGGTGGTGGTGCTGGGATAGAATACACTGCGGTTATCCTTTTGGTTTTAGGCACGGCGAAAAGACATAAAAGCTGAATTAACGCGAGAAGAACTTGCGGAGAGTTAGCGTCAAGTTTAGATTACACAATGCGTCGTCGCGCAATGTCAGCCCGGATAAGAGCAAAGCCGTATATAGTCAGTCGTATACACGTGGAATGATAATTGTTATGCCAGGACCAAAGTTTTACTTGCAGGACGAGAGACATTTACTTTTTGGTTGGTTTTTCCCACAAAATAAACAACAATAGAAGATTTCATTACGTAGTGCGCAGAAAGAGAATAAGTAGTAGAAGAAGTATCGACAACAAACACCGACACCGGCGATGAAGATGACGATGAAGACGAGTCGATAAAAAAGCAAATCAAATGCGCTCCTGGAAAGCGACGTGCTGGCTGCTTGCGCACTTCCATGTAAAGTTTTCATAAAATTCCTCCCGCTAGCTACTCCTGGCGTCAGTCATTTTTGCGCAAAGTTTGCGGGCGCGACTTTATGCCTGTAAACTTTTCATCGGGCAAGTGAGTAAGCATGCCGTTTGGCGAAAAGCCGCGGAAAGAATTGAAAAGCTGTGTGCTGTGCTGAGTTGGATGGCGAATGCGCCAAAAGAATCCAAAACTATAAAATCTAATGCGGCTGCCATTGCGCGCAAAGCCGTGCCCAGGGAGTTACCGCCGCCAAACGCCGCCGACGCCGAAGAAGTTTACATACTTGAAGTTTATACTTTTGCGTTTTATTCCGCGCT
>NBZA01001427.1:44909-58017 GCA_003054995.1 Aleochara bilineata
TTTTCTCGTCTGTTCCCTGCTCTTCTACAAGGAGCGCAGATAATTCTCGACGAGTGGACTACTTAATATTCTCTCAAAATAGAGCAGAGACTCGAGTGCATGGTAGAAGAAAGACTAACAGATCTCCAGGGCAGGCAGAGACACGGGCTGCCGCAGTGCATCCTGCATCTGTCTCCCTTCGACTGCACCACGGAGGCGGCAAGGAGCAAGCCAAGTCAGCGAAAACGTTCGAGTAGCTGATTGCAAGTGTGAGGCTCATGCTCTCTTGGAGGCGGCGGTATGTCTGCTGCGCGCAAGCCGCGGCGGTTCGTTAGACTTTGCCCGGGCGAATTACTTTTCCGCCGGGGTAGCGCCACTATATTAGGAGTTATAAAGCAATTGCCCGAAGGTGTTGTTCGGGGATCGAAATGTTGAAATGTAAATGAAGTGCACACTCACACACACACCAGGAATACTGTTCAGCATCTCACTGTGAGCCGTTTCATTCCTTGGTACTTTCGCCCTCGTTCAAACAGAACTTGCATCATGTGGGAATATTCCTTCTTGTTCTTGTTTCTCATTTCATCTCGGTGCAGATAAAACATGAATAATAACAAGAACAAAAACACAAACACTAAGATCCAATATAAAATATTGTTTGTAAATTCTCTGTCAGAGAACAAATGATCCTTATCAAGAATAAGGAAACGTGACCCTGGTCCCCGTACGTTTGAACCATTCGACCGACTCCCACAAGCCCCCTTAAAATATGAGGGATAGATCGACGTTATGGGACACATCAGCGGATTACACTCGAAGGACTGCGAAAAGTCTTTTCGCACTTGCAGTAAGGCGACGAGAAAGTAATGCGAGCTCTTCACACGAACAGCCGTCAACTCCGACTCCTGCTCGGAAAGATGAAGTGACAATCTTCGCCAATCTCCACACAGAGGATATAATGTCGGAGGAAAGTCGCAAAAGTCCCACCAAGAGTGCGAATTATCATTAACCTTTGTGTCCTTCAACTGCGCTTCATTTTCCGCTAACCCGGCGCGTCGTCAGCGCAGAAAGAGCGCATTGTGCAAGTTATGTGCCGCCAACCTAAGCCAACTACTCGTAGCACTTTGGATGAGTTTATAAGTGCTTTACTTCGCTCTGTTTGTACACTTTTAGGCCACGAGCATAAAACATAAAACGCACTGTTGGCTAGCTGATTCATTGCACTTTTTAGCACCTCCATGCAGGCAACCAGTGTTGCGGACGCGCTGTGATTTATGATTATTTCCCTTTGATATTTTTTCTAAGCCGTACTTCGCTCTGAGTGCGTTCCGAGTTAAATTTATAATTGTTAGATAAATAAACAATTGTACAGCAAGCATTAAGTGCATCCACTGGTGTAGATGTGAATACGAAGCAAAGCTACCCCCAGAGTGCCATAAGAATATCCAAGGATATCAAGGATAACGTAGCAGCGCGCATTTTGGGCGCACACAAACACATCGCAGCGCAACGCAGCTTGTTCAGAACGCATTCGATGCGAAATTGCGGCCGACTTTAACCCGTCCGAGGCGCGAATGCAAACGATATGGAACTTTATACCCCGGCTACATTGCTCCTCGTCGCTGCCGTTCGGTTCGCTCCCGCAGGAATATTGTTGTACGGGCTGAATCAGAATGACAAATTACTGTAATTTCTACACTTTATACCGTGAGCCCTTCGCTTCGGCGTCAGCTCCAGCTTGGGACAAAAACACGAGTAAAAAATCAGATATCAAGCGAGAAACCCATGCGGAAAAATTTGAATCAGAATCTGAATATTTTCATATTTTCCTAGGACTTGAATGCCTTAATAAAACAAAAAACAACAGAGCGGTGAAAACACGCGTTAAACCAATGCAAATGGCGAAAATTAAGAAAATAATAATCATAATGCCAGAATGGAATGAGATCTGAGCGGAGGAAGAAACAAGAGACACACAGAGCGCAATTGGCATCACTTTAGCAGGCATCCGAGTTAACTGCATCTGCATACCGCCTGCAAACTGCATTACGCGAAGCAATAATAACCGCGCCGCTGCTGCTGTTCTTCGGCAGGATGAGTTACGAATACGATTATTGCGCGAAATACGAGCCAAGCCAGCGGCAGCAGCAGACAGGACAACGTAACATCGCTCGGGATGTTTCCACCCGGCGCGCCCGTCGTCGTTTATTGTCCTTGCCGCTTGAATTATGCATGCACACTATAAAGAAGAAACGTGTAAAAGTTTCAGCAGCCTTCCGGCCTGCAAACAGCAAAGTGCTGCATTGTCCTCGCATGGCACTTTTATTGACACACAAACGCCGAAAACAGTAAACGAGCGAATCAATAATATTATTTCGATTGCAGTCTAACAGTAAGTGCCAAAAGTCGTTAGAGTTTGCTTGCCTGCCGCCACACGCGAACTCCAACTTTCGGGTCGGTTGGTAGTAGCTTTTCAGTTTTCGGTTTTGGCGCAAACCGCAATTAATTTTCGAACTCGCTTCAACTCCGAGAGCAGAACAGAGAGTTGAGTAAGTAAACCACTAACCGGCATTATTGTAATCTTAGACTGGCTTTCATTAATCGCTTTAAGAGGTGGTGTTGTTCTAAACGCTTTCGAATTGCATCTATTTATCACACTTAAACGATCACTCTATGCAAATGCGCCAGCGTACGTACGTACGTGAATTTTGTTCTGCTCTAAAAATGGAACAAAGTACTTACTCACTGGGCCCTAGCTAGCACTTACCTACTTTTTCCAAGTAAGGCAAGGCAAGGCAAGAGTAGGCATGCAATCTACTTATTCATTATTATTGCATGCGGTAATGGCATCTGACGCGAAATAAAATCAGATTTGGCGCGCAAATAAAATATACGAGGACATTAATACACGGCCAAAGAATGCCGGCTTGGCAATGGCATTGGAACGATGTCCGTTATCGGCTGGCGCACGCCTTGAGCACATCATCATTCACAACCCGATGGCAACGCAACGCAATGCAGGCGCTGAAGACGCAACCCATTGACAACAAATTCTATACGACGACGCACACATAAAGAAGGAACATTTAAGGCGCAAGCAATGCGACAGGATCTTCCTCAACGGCGGCGGCGTCGTCTTCTTAAACGACGCGTTGATTTGTATTGGCTATTTGCCGCAAAGTATCCTTTCATCTTTTCCTTTCAATGTACTCATAGTCTAGAGAACTCTAGAGGAAAACTGCCTTGCTCGGCTTGGCTATGCCGCTTTCATACTATTACTGCACTATTACATTCCGGGTGCAATAAGTGAAGTGGATTTTCGGGCGGAAACACAATAAAGAAGATAAAGAAGAAGAAGACGTAAAAAGAACAAAATAAAACTGAAGAATAAAAAAAATTAATCAAGTTGTTGTGAAATCTCGCAAACGGAAAGCGTTTTATATTCAAATGTCATGTGACCTGTTAAACAATAACGCGATAGAAGCACTAATAAAAGTGTTAACAAATTCATAAAATATGCCATTATGAATTCCCTCTCGGGGCGAATTTACACGTGGCCGTTATCAGGGAATTAATACTCGTCACAATAATACTCAAACACAGGAATCACGCACTGGTAATGAGTTTTTAATGCGTGCCAAATGCATACGAATTAATTTACCACACGATCAACATACTTCTTCGGCACATAATGCGCATCATAAAGACACCCACCACTCTGCGCGATGTGACATAAAACACGCATAAAAACTTGTTTAAATGAAATAACAAGCCAGCATTACATGCTTTACTATCTGCCATGCCATCTTTAGCCAGTCAGCAGCAGAAGAATGAACATCTTCTGGCTCTTCTCGTGGTATCTACTCGTGTCTTGTCTTGTCTTTGAAGGAGACAATAGTAAATTCGTGTTATTTGCCAAATGCGGCCATCCATCTCAATGCACACACATTGCTTCACATGTATTGTGACCAACGACGCCCAGAGTTGCTGTATTCTTATAATGCGTCCTCGTCCATTTCACCACATCCCTTGCATCAAACGCGCTTGCAAGATATACTATCAGAGAGCTATCTGCCCACTGCCAAGGAAACCAAGCGCAGCGGAGAATTTATGCGCTCAACATAAAAACTTGCATTAAAACTTTCTTCTTTCCCAACCGAAAGAACGAACGAATGCGACCAAGAAACGCGAAGAAATGAAATAAAATAAAATGCAATCGCATTGTAATTACGCAATGTGCATTCGTTAATATGCACTTAGCGCGGATATTCGCGTATCGCTGTGGCTGCGGTGCAGTAAGACGAGTTTTTCCCGCAGACGGGTTCGAGCTGGAGCCCGAGCTTAAGTTTTAGTTTAGTTTAGCGGCGATACTTTCTTCTTGATGGACCCTATAGTTGCGTTGCGCTCGAGTTAATAGCGCTCGTCGTCTGCGTGTGTGCTGAAATAGTGTCTCTCTAATGTGGTTTACGCTGGCCGGTCACTATAAAACTGTCTTGTAGATGCTCTGCTCTTTTATTACAGGACACGTTAAATGGATTTGCTTAATCTATGGCCGTGGATGGCTCAACGACCATTATCCTTTGCGTTTGCGCCAACTTTTTCTCCCGATCGGCGACCAAATGTTTTGCGCACGTAAAAGTGACACTCAGGACAAGAAAATACCGAAAATTCTTATTCTTATATGTACTTACTTATGTCTTAAGGCACATAAAAGAAAAATCTTTTATGCTTTGAGCATTTCATGCCGTAAAGCCATTGAATATGGCATCGCATAATATGTTAAGTCAAGAAAGGAAAACTTTTGGAGGAATATTTTGTCCCTTCCTTATTGAAGCAAGCAAGTTGATTGCAATGAATTGCACGAATTTGCCCAAAGGCACGGCAAGTACGCAGCAAGAAGCAAGAAGAAGAAAAGCAGCGGCAGAGCAGACGCTGGCCTACGATTTTGTAAAATTCCGCCAAAAAGGTTTTTCACTAACTGGCAATTTCGTCAGCGAGATAACCTCGCTCGCGCTGGCTGCCTGCAGGATAAAAGGGAGATTGCATCGTTCTGTTGATGTCTGATTAAATTGTTTTCATGTCTGCCTTCCTTCCACCCTACCTACTTGGCCAGCCAGCAAGCGAGCGTTCTGTACTTACTTACCAAACGAAACGAAACGAAACGAGTGCGATGTTTGCTCTAACTTTCCTCGACTATGACTCTTCAACAACATGTTTGTTTGCGCATAAAGTTGGCAAATCAAAATATGTATTTCTCATGTCTAGGTATGGCGAAAATAACCCCCCAAGTCACGAATAATAAATAAATAAATAAAATATGCCGCATTACAATAAAACGTAAACAACATCACGAGGCCATTTCATACGTGATTCAACTTACGATTTCACCGCAAGAAAGCAACCAAAGAAGAAAACCTCCTCCGTAAATGGCTTCATTTCAATTCCGTTCGGCGATTGTGCCAGGCCCGGGCCCTCGCAACGTTATGTCACTTTTCATCTCGTTTTGCACACATTTTGTCCTGTCACTGTTGTACGTGTGAAGATTTCCGATGTGAGACGACATTTCAAAAATACAATTAATTTTTTGCGGTTTGCCAAGACGCCAGCCAAGCTTCGCTTACTTAGCAGCTCACTTCTGCCAACAAAAATTCATTTGAGGAGGCCGGGAAAAGGCTGGAATTCGCTCTCGAGGAAAATTGATGATCGATGAGTGGAATGTTTGCAAATGCACGCGCGAAGAAGGAATTAAGCTCCAGATTTCCATAGAATGCAATAACTTACAAACTTGTCTTTGGTCGTTAGTCTTTCAGTCGAACTCTTCTCTTGCTTGCAAAAAATCACAAAAAAATCCAAGAAACCATTGAGTGAGTGAGTGAGCAAACACGCCGAGAACAAAACGGGCATTGGAATTCCATGAAATGCATTGAATGCGTAGCTGGAGCAGAGCAAGGCAGGAGCAGGATGTGAATTGAGTCAAGTTCGGAAAGAATTGCTCGCGAGGAGCTGGAATGAGCAAAAGCAATGAACTTTCTTCCCGGCAAGCTGCAGCAAGCCTAATCGAAAACGGGCGCTGAGCTGCGTTGAACAAACACACGGATCGCGGATAAGAATGCGAGCGAGTACAAATACGAATGTGAATTGCAAACGCTGGCTGGCGGGCTGAGGCTGAAGCAAAATGCAAGAAGAAAAACAAGTGGAAGGCAACACCGAGGCGAAGCGAGCTGGACGTGAACGTGGAAATGACGCCCGGGACCGGACCGGAAAGAAGCAACGTTTCCGGCTTTTGTTTTCTAGACGGCCGGACTCAAGACGTTTCCGTGTAGCTTAGATAAAGGGTTACTTCATCAAAATTTATTGCGCGTGTTGTTCATTAAAATAATAAAATATCCTTGTTTTCAATTAAAGAATAAACAACATAAATTAAGCAAGCAAAGGAAGAGAAAACGCTTGGTAAATAAAAGTGGAAAACAATTGGCTTTTTCCCCGGCGAACAGACGAATTGTTGGTTGAGTTAACACGTGCCAACGAATGAAATATGCATGGAAAGCAAGATCGTGATACCTCCCCAGACGATTGTTTATCCGTGAGCCACCGACACGAAGTTAACTTATTATCGCTCCTTGAGGAAAAAACAAGCATCACGTGCCCCCTCCAGTGAATCAGAAGCAGCTAAATAATTTGAATTGAAATTTGTAACTTTTCCTCAACAAAAAAGCAAGGGTATAATCCTTGGAGACAATCTTTTGCACAATAAACCCAAGACTAAATGGCGTTTTCTCTAATCACACACATACATTTCTTCTCTTCTTAAGTGCAGTTATTAGCATTCTTTGCATATTTGCGTATATGGTATAACTTTAGCCACGAGCCAAGAGTTCTTACCACTTGAACGCACTGAAAACCGGAAGGCATGTTCCGTGAGCAGTGAAAAACTATTACGAGAAAGGTAGAAACCAAAGGAAACGCCGGAGCGGAATTCTTAATAAAAGTGAGGCCATTTAATTGTTAATACGAGCAGCAGCCAGCCACCGCACCGTGCGCCGCGCCGCACACACAGGCACACTGATGATAACCATCTTAATTGAAACTCCTGGCGCTTAAATAGAAAATTTCCAGCATGCCCCACGTTCTATCTCCCGACGCACAACAAGACCACTCCGACCCAACGTTCGTAAACGGTTACCTTTAACTGGTCGGAGGCTAGAGCCCGAGTTCACCTCACGGTGGTTTCTTTTCTTGTTCCCTGACCTTCAGGTCGATCCATCCCATGCTTAAAGAACAATTTAAATTCAGAGGACCAGAAAAACCCCGCAAAAAATCAACCATCAGCGAGGAGGCCTGAGTTACACGGTGTCAAAATGGTTAAACCAATTTAACTTAATGCCAAATTACTTTTCCAACTATTTCCATTACCCGGAAGTCATTTCTACGCCATGGCATAAGTTTAATAGGCATAGAGAAGAGTGAAGCTATGAAGTGAAGACAAAGCGAGTTCCGGATCCCGTAAAGTTCAACATTACATTGTTATTTTACATTAAAAATTCCACACTTTTTCTACGTAGAAAAAGTCGATGTGAACAAATATTTTGCGAGATACATGAACAAGCAATGCGTGTGAAATGACTTAATGATATTTGAATTCCCGCATTTTCAGGCGGAATGAAAGAATTAAAATATTCGATTGGCGCGTACGTGGCCCAGCAGAGGGCAGAAGTGGCAGGGTATAAAGTTGCAAGTGCGTGAAATTCCCAATTTGTATGCAAACTAGTTTTTCGCTCTTTTTACTTCGCTCTCAGCGTTCACTGTCACTCGATGGACCACCCAGCCAGTGCATCGGGGAACCGGCAAGTGCACGTTTATTTACAGGATTCATACCTGCTCTTCAAACACACATTGATGTGACAGACTGGACAGAGGTATAATCCGCATGAGCCATGTTCACGCAAATAATTTCCGTGTGAAAAATGGCCAAATCTCCATGGCAAAGCAATGGAAAAGCACTTAGACTGGAGGTAAAAACGTAGACTAAAAAACGTAGTGGCCGACGCGATTTCTTATCCGGCGGCAGCTGCACGAAATTCCTTTCCTTCAATTTATGCGTCCATCGCATCGCTTCGCAAGAGCGCACGTACACGTATGCTGGCTCCGAAAGGATACGGTATAGTGAGTGGCCTTCTCACCACTTTGCCACACATAAAATTCCTCACCCGACAACTGCGCACATGCCCCGCAAGGGGTGAAAGTGCAATGCAGCAGGCGCAGCAACAAGGAAACGAGGATGAAATACATAAACGAGTAGCCGTTTTGCCAGGAATTGCTCTTCGCTCTTCACGTATTTCCGCGCCTTTCGCCGGTGGGACGAAGTGTGAATGCAAGGATAGCAACGATGCAGGGAACAAAAGGTTTGCGTAAAACGCCCGATCGCTGCACGCGCATGATGGGTGGTGGACGCGTGGAGGACCCACATACACCTCGAAGGGCCATTCCGGCAAATAGATGTGGCACATAACCCATGCTTTCATGGATCTTTGAGTACAGCCTGCTCCGTGTCGCCATCCACTCAGGTCAGCAAGGACCGCGCAGGGTGTTTTAACGTGCTGTTGTGTAAAATTTTATTGTTGCCTCAATATAAATAAAAATAACGCGAGAGGAACATCCCACAACGCAGAAAACCCTTAACCCAAACTCCAACTGCGCGCAAACGCAAGTGTAAGCGCACATCTAATTAGTGTTACAGCCCTGAGTTTCTCATATGATTCTTGGCCATGTTACCTCATAAATTATAAAACTTCTTCCACTTTTCCCTAAAGTTTTGCTTAAAACTTTTTAAAACCGAAGAAGGGAAAAGTACTAAAATCACTATTTCCTTTCCGTTCCGTTCCTTCGTGGCACAGAACACCAAACCGAACGTGCCGGATTGCTGACGGGGCGGTTGGCTGGGTTAAAAAGAGTCACGAGGTAAGTTTACGATCCCCGAGGGCATCGACGTTATGACGTGTGTATCAAGATGAGATGAGACAAGTCCATACACCAGTCTACTCTTAACATAACTGCCATCATCCCACTTCGTTATCCTTCTTCTAACACTGTCCTGTCTCGTGACTCTGGCAGGGCAGTCAAGTCAATCCCCTCACTATCAGAAAGCAAGCAACCCCTGGCCAGCCAAAAGAAATGCTGCAATGTGCACGTCACGTCCTGACATTGATAAAGTAAAAAACAAAAACCCAGCAAACAAACAAACAAGCAAGGCAACTAGACCAGACCAAGCCACCAAACTCAACAAATTCACAAAGATGCTTCCTTCCTTCCTGACTCGACTTCACTGGTCGTGGGATGCTTTCTTTGCTCTTATTCAGTCAGCAAAGCATCGGAATGTGTTTTTCTTGTTATCCATGCACTTTTCCCATTTGTTTTACGCCCGCTCACACACACGCAGTGGATGCTCCGGATAGTCCAATCTTGATAGATGTACAAGCAGAACCAAGGCAGGCAGCGTTTTGTTTTCGACTTTTATGTGTTTTATTGCATTCGTGTTCGGCTGTAAGTGAAGAGCTGAGCTGGGCTGAGTGACTGACTGCAGCACGTTTCGTTTTCTTCGCAACTTGGAAGGACAAATATGGCGCCAGAGCATGTACGACGTACGAAGTAATCGTAAATATCGTACGAGCGAGTGTAGAAAAGCGGACCACGTCAAATATCGGGCCGAGTGTGCGATAATTCAATTTATTATCAAGCGAGGGCTGGCTGGGCAGGCAAGGAAAGTAAGTTTGCGCTAGAAGCTTCTACTCTACTCGTACTTGTACACTAACCGGGCAACAAGCCGACAACGGCCAATTCAGTTCGTAATTGCGTTAACGTTTGCGCAATCTTCACTTCCGTGTATTTCATTCGGGCAACAATTGCGTATTTCATTTTGTCCTCTTGCTTTCCTTCCAAGAGAAAAGGAGCATAAAACAAGAATAATATCGAAATGGCAGAAGTGTGCACAAACCGAAAACTATACTAATATCCTAGCAAACAAGGCGGCAGCTGGCTGGCAAACTTTTTTAATTGACAAAAACGCCGCGCGCGAAATATCGCTTGTCAAGAAGGCTTCGATGGGTGCCGAGGAGCTGGCAGTGCAGTGCAAGCAAAGCATTTCTGTAACTCCGACTAAGAGTTGCGCAAACAGCGCCGCGCCCGCCAAGTTTCGATGATCTATTTGCTTAGTTCAGCGCAGAATGGGAAGCAAGTT
Organism: Aleochara bilineata; assembly: GCA_003054995.1. Taxonomy (NCBI): domain Eukaryota; kingdom Metazoa; phylum Arthropoda; class Insecta; order Coleoptera; family Staphylinidae; genus Aleochara; species Aleochara bilineata. Next base: position 55,123 of record NBZA01001427.1, read on the forward strand.
GCATGATTATGCAAGGACTTCCGTTGTCGTAATGAATTCCGACACGCGGATGAATTGAATATCTGCGGAATCATTATCGAAAATATTCCAAAGAAGAAGAAAGACGCATGCCGTTGGTTGCGTACTCAGAGAATTAATGTCGTTCCTAATTTTATTTTAATGCAAAAAAAGGTCGCTGGGTCCGATCTGGCAAGCAGAGCAGAACTTTACTTCACTTTACGGTAACGTTAACCTTGGGTGCCATCATTTAAAAAGTCGTTTTCAACTGCAATTTGCGTCAGAGCAAAAGTTTCCGCATTACGAACGTGGTGCGCTGCGGTGAAAAAATTAATGCGATACATTAAAAACGCGCGCACGAATTAGAATTCTGAATAACTAACTAAACCAGTGGTGACCAACCTTTTTTCTACGCGTGGCATATTGGTTCCAAGTATTGGTTCCAGGTATCCCACCGACTGATAGAAAACGAGTTATGCATTCATTCGTACAAAGTCAAGTGATAAAAAATGAAGTGTTGACTGTCACATACTAGTCGTCTGCATAAATGTTTGTTTATTGCACTCGACTCCACTTGTTTTACGATCTATTACACAGCAAACAAACTTGCTGTGCTATTGTTTGATTGTTTGCACTCAATCACAATTGCGAATAGCGAATTGTGAATTGCGCTCGCCACGTAGTTTAGCCCTAAAGTCTTGTCTTAACTTTTCGCCGGATGATCTGATCCGTTGGTTTATTGCGCTCACCAGCGTTTAAAACTCTTCTGACAGGATAATCAACCAGTTATCAAACTGCTTCGTCAGATTCTGACAAACACATTTCATTTCACGCGCAACGATGATTTTTCCGCTTGTTTCTTTTATTACCTTCTTGTGTTCTTTCGCATTTATGACCAATCGTTTCGGCAAACTTCATGTGCCAGTGTTAAATAAGTTGCCGAACTATTAAATCAATTGCTGACTTACAACTTTACGCTCTTGCTATTTTTCTCCTTCCAGGTTAGTTTCCTAGAGTTTAGGTATATGATTTTAATTAAAATATAACGTAATATTTGAAAGTCCCTTCCAGGTAACAGAATACGACTCCCAGCAAAGCAATAACACGAGAGGATGGCACAAGAATAGACAATGAAAGCGTGGGCGCCTCTATTTCAGCGCTTTGTTACCTTTGTTCCAAATCGACTTTATAATATTAACAAAAGTTGGCGGGCGGATTGCAGTTCACTACAGCGAACTACAATACAGACTACATACTGTAATGGTACGATGTTCGAGCAGTGCGGAGGATAAAGATACCCAAGGACTAAGCAGTGAAGCGAGAATGTAGAGCAAAGCAGGCATGTTTTGTATAAATTTATTGTGTTAGTTGCGCAGGGTGTCCAGCAAAGAACATATGAACCCTGGATTTCGTTTACAGCTCGTTCGCTGTAAGCACTCGTTGGCAGAGGCAGAACAAGACTAGATCTAAAGACTCGAAAGGACTCCTGTGTAAAACTCAAAAAATCATTTTATCGTCCATTTAATTTCACCCTAAACACGAATCGGTATGCAATAGGAAACAATCACCGAGGTCTAAAAAACACGTACGCGTCGCATACCGAAACACATAAAAGCGAGTATAAAATAAAACTTTATAGCGATATTATTATTCGGTAACTTTAACACAGTATTCAATCCCGCAGAGAGAACACCCGAGGGAAATCGACTGATAGGCAAACACGCGCCGCGCCTGCCATGGAACACCGATTTTCAATCTTGATAAGGCGACGGCCGCGGTGCTTGCGCTTGTTAATTACAAACACACTGTAATTAACAAAATATCAAATATTCGCGTGATACCAATACGCTTACCCCAAGCGGTAATTTAGCTGAAATCGACTAACATGCGAGTGGAATTGCAATTACAAGTTGCATTTGTTGCATGGGCAGACAAAATTCTGTCAAAAATTCCCTATCCAGGGCGCAGGTTTACTGCGGTGTAGGAACTGAACTGAACTGAATTGAAGCTGCATTGCACGTGTGAAGGCGCCGGCAACTTGAGAGTGAAGTTAAAAGTTAAGGCAGGCAAGCAAGCAAGTTTCTGCTGCTGGGCGAGAAGACAAGAAGACAACTCGGCTGCACTGCAATGTGTTTGTACTTCTTGTTGTGCTGTTGTTCTTCTGCTGTTGCTCTGTTTGAGCAGAAGCGCAGCAGCAGCAGCAGTATGAGCATGAATTATTGCCATTATTATATTTCGTCTGTTGCATTTCAAACAAATTGCAGACAATCCAGGCAGAAGGTGCTCCACTCGGATGGAAGAAAACTACCTAACTCTCAGCCGGAAATCGCATGACGTTGAAGGCTGAACTCAAGCAGTTACTTCATACGCGTCTGTATTTGACATCCTCCACTTGCATATTATTGTCTAAGTGTCTTTGAAACCACTTCTTAACTGTTTGCCAGACGCAAGTACATACAACTTTTGATATTTACACAAGCATCCTTCAGGTTTAGTTTAGTCGAGTCGAGCGGAGCAGTGGTGCGCACATTGAATGTTGAAAATAACAATAACTGATGAGAGTCGATAAATTTCAACTTTGCAACGGCACGCAAACAATTCGAATGTAATTAGCGTTTGAAATTAAAGCAATTAAAACATGAACTGTTATAATAAAGCATTCCGAATATAATTAGCAACACCGACTCGCTTTGCTTCGCTTCACTTCCCTCTATTTCACTTCCTATTCGTACTCGTGTTTTAATAGGACAAAAGTTCCAATAATGCTGCAAGTTTCCGTTAATGTTCATGTTCAATTCAGTTTAGTGCGTAGAGACAGTGAAATGTTTGATATTTCATTTCATTTGGTTTCATTCAAGCGGTCGTTGGCTGCTATCAGGACGAGCAGGGAAGCAAGGA
>NBZA01001428.1:0-17368 GCA_003054995.1 Aleochara bilineata
TTGCTCGCTGCTGAGCTGCAGGATACAAGTCGAGACCGCGAGACAAAGCTAGTCGTACACACGCAGTGCGCCTGGATTTTCAATGATAAATATTAAGATTTGTTTGCCACTTTGCCTTCCTGTAAAGTTTCTCCGTTTCTACTCCACTCTGCGTCGCGGCCGGATTAATTTATCAAATTTTCGTCAATGTTGTACAGCGTTCAGCGTGCAATTAAATGTTCGGAGTTATAACTTGCGCCAAGACGTTCGCCACCGCAAATGGCGGAATGGCAAAGTTGGGCTACAAAATGGATGTTGATTGTGGTTTTGTCGGCTAAGGGCTAATGTATCTAAATGAATCCTATCACGGCACTGATTTGACGAGCACGTTAGTCGCACAGCTGCTGTAACACGTGCCGTACCGCTTGCGGATCATGAGGAATCATCATCATTGGCAAGCGGACTAGCTGCTAGTTGCTAGCTTTAATCAACTCATTAGACGGCGGCAGCATGAACGCCGCCACCATACTGTGGTGTGGTGTGATCCGCCACACGCGCATACTAATCGCCGATTTTTGTGTGTGACAGTCTTAGTGTTGGTATTCGTCGTGTACAACCGGCGACGCGAGTCGCATATCAAGTATCCAGGACCCGACGACGACGTGCGCGAGAACATAATCAATTACGACGACGAGGGCGGCGGCGAGGACGACATGACGGCCTTCGATATCACCCCGCTGCAGATACCCATCGGCGGTCCGCTGCCCGAGTTGGCACCGCCGAAGATGTCGTGTAAGTATCCGTCTATTGAAATTTCTTCAGAAATATCCGAGATGCATGTTATGTATGTTCATCAATGTTTGAACTGCTGTTTGCGTTCGCATACTCGTTGAGTACGTGCGCGCAGCTAGGAAACGTGCTCAGAATTTTCCGTGGCACTCTTCGCAATTCCCGGTGAAATATCGCATCGTGCGCTGTTTTTTTTCTTATTTTCTTTTTATTTGCCACATTATTTCCTGTTTGCCGCATAGTTTTTCCGCTCGTTTGCTTTACATTTAAAATGTCGGCGAACAACAATTCGTTTAATTTGATTCAGCCCACAACAGCGCCAACGTGAGCGGATCAGGGCTAATGGAATTTTAATTAAATTTAAATTAGCCAACAATATGATAAAGGTTGCTATCGGGCTGGCGGATTGGCGGGCTTGATGTCCGGGGCAAAACTTTTCCGGAGTGTTCAATGCGAAAGAGTTTGCAAACACACGAGCGACGGACGTAAAAAACGCGCGGACGAACGCGATCAGATTAGAACGAGAAACATTGAAAGTTTCACGTTTTACGACTGATTTTAGTGCACGCGCCCGAATTCGGACTTTACACGAGCCGTACGAAGCCAAGCAAGCCATTGTGTCCACGATGACTTTTCGTACAAGTGATTCGTACAAGAAGCAGCAGCGCTTTGCAACAATATCAGCAAGCAAAAAATATTTTATGACGCTTTTTACGCGTCTTTTCGTCATTTCTATTTCTGCGCCAACTTTTAATGATCGCCGAGATAAACAGAATGACGTTTCGATAAACGTTATCATTCCAGCGGGTTATCCAAGAAAATTACCCATAAAATTAACTTTTATTCTAACGTTACAACAGTTCTAATTAGCTTCTAAACGAAAGTATGCACTTTAGGTGTAAACGTTTTAATAATTTGCTTGCGTTTTCAGTTAATATTATGAGCATGGCACCCGGTCAGGAACCCAATGTGGGAATCTTCATCGACGAACACAAGAAACGCGCAGACAGTGATCCGAATGCGCCGCCTTTTGACGATCTAAGGAACTACGCGTACGAGGGCGGCGGCAGCACGGCGGGCTCGCTGAGCTCTCTGGCGTCAGGTAAACTTTGTAAGTGACTTCCTGAATACAAATATGCGCCCCAGCTGAATGCGCTTCTCTTGCAGCTGGTTCAGATGACGAACAACAGGAGTACGACTACCTGGGCGCCTGGGGTCCGCGATTTGATAAACTCGCCGATATGTACGGCCCCGGCGAGGACGAGACTGAACAGGAGGAGTAAGCCATGCGCCGGGATGGATCGCAACCAAAAATGGATTGCAGCAGTTCTGCAATTCAACAAGTGTTTTACCAAATAACGTAGTAGTCATAAGCAGCGAGTAACAATTGTGGTTGGTGCGACGCGAAGATGAGAATTTAAAGAAGAAGATTAAGCGACATTCCTCCCGACACCACTCTCTTAGCTTTCCGCGATGACCAGCGGTCACGTGTTCCATAAGACTGTCTCTGCAGTTGTCCCGCGACTGCGTTATATAATTGTAGCAAATTATATATATGCAGCGCACAACTTTAATGATTTATCATTTCGAAATATGTAGTAGTGTGTGAGCGATTGAAACCCCACTGCCATATGCACGATGTACTCTATTTACTTACGAGTTATTACTCTCTTGATTGAAGAAATTTTTGAAACTTTTTTGTAAGAAGCTAACGAACGAATCGTCACTTATAACTTAAGATTTTTTACGCCTTTTTTATACAATTTCATCTCATTTGCCATTAGTTGCCATTGATTAGTACACGCAAAGTAACTCACTATGATTGTAATCTTAATAGTTGTGCGTCTGTAACGTTGCAAGAATAACCAAAAACCAAAAAACGAAGAAAATCTATCAAACATAAGATAGTTTGATGTCCGTTTTAAGGACAAGAATGCTATGCCAGTATTCCTACCAAGAAGAAGAGTGAAGCAAACAAAACACTTAGCTTTAGTTCTATTGATAAACAAAAAACGTATTGATAAGCGGAAGGAAGTCATTACATTCTAGGTCAAATTACAGGTGTAGAAGTAGAACAATGAATATACATGCATAAAGTAATTAACTATTAATTAATGAATTAATTAAAGTACCGAGCGAATGTGTGCTGAGAGATGTGGTAATGTGCGAATGATATTTATAATTAAACGATTAAGAATTACCTAATTAATATATGGAAGTAAATATTACTGAACTACTGAATTTAGCGAATGCCTGCGCTGCGCGAGAGAGTAAATATTTATTGTATATAGCTCACATTGGATCACATCGTCGTTTTGATAATAGCACTCTACTTCACTCACCACTCAGCGCCCGAACAATACGAATTGTTAGTTAATGTACAACATACAAACATACATCTCCGATGCGATGCGCTTCTCTTGTTTGCAGTCTACTAGGGTTTTAACCGTTTAACAGTGATCACTCTATGAGCTCATTAGAAACATTTTCAGTGTTGTAGTTATTATGTAAATAGTTTGCGAGCGACGAGGGCGAACGAATTGCTATAGTTACACGTATGTATCTAAAGAACGGTGGCGAGTCCGTGCCAATTATCCTATAAATTAATTCATTACGTGTGTAACAACTCTCAGAACGCTGTCTACGTAAAGAAGAAATTTCACGTAACGAATACAATTCTCATTACAACCATGCAACAGAGAACTATGACGATATGTGTTTGCACTGTGTATTGTTTAAAGATGTATACTTAATATTTATATTAATTATATTATATAAATATATAAATAATATAAATCTTATGAGAGCTAACTTTACTACTCGTTCTGATCTATGTTATATTTCTTAGTTCATGAATTCCTTGGGACTACATTTGATGCATCCCCCTTATAATTTACATTCTTTCTATTCCAGAGGACCTCGTACTTTAACCCCATTACGTGGCTATCTATTTAGAAAGCTATTAAATCTCATATTTCAGATCGTGACCGCGGTGGCTTTAATCGCACGCTATGCCCTAATTAATAAATGTTTGGAATCTAATACCTATGCTATGCCTATCCAGCGTATACCATTTTGCAGGTGCTTGATAACTTTAGCTTCTACATATCGTTACCAACTTTCCTAAAGGACGTATCCCACAATATGAAAATTGTTCAGGAGACGATAAAAACGTTTCACGGTCACAAATAAAAATAATTTCGGTATTCTGTTTTTACGTTTGTTTTAATGGATATTAATATTAATTGAAATGAGAAAAAAATTTTTTTATGATTTTTTAAATTATTATATGAGTAACCGCATTTTGATCGACGCTCATGTGTGGGATACAAATTCGTATGTTGGATACGACATATTAGAATATTTATTTAAAAATATTAAATAAACAATTTGAACTCTAAAATTTTTACAGAAGCTCCAGAACGTTGTTATGATTCCATTTTTCAAGAAAAGTGAAAATGTCAAATTTTGTGGGATACAACCTTTAGGAAAGTTGGTAACGATATATTTAATTTATATTATAATATAAATAATAAATTATTATATTATAATACAATATATAATCTATATATTTAATCTGTTTTTCTAGGTCACAATATGAAAAACTTACATAATACATAATTATTTACTTAAGTAAAGTTAGTATACGGGTAGAGGATAGAATAATATCATATCTGGCCCGAGGCGGATAGCACTTTATTAATAGCATGACGCAATCGTAAGTAGCGCTCAAGAACCCTCAAGACGGCCCCTCAACAAGCTCCCCGAAATAAAAGAAAATAATTTTACAAACGAAATGAAAACAGTATTTCCATCTCTAATCTCAAGTAGTTTTCAATTACAGTTTCCTGCATTTATAGGAAACTATAATTTTAGTTATCATGAATGTATTTGCAGGAGGATGTTTAGCAGCTGTTAAGGTTAATGTAATTGTTTTTGTGCAGAAACGTCTCGTATTTACTTCGAGAACAGAGTTAATTGTTTGACAAGTACCTAATTAGCTATTTCAACGTAAGAGTTGTCTAGATGTAAGTAATTTCTGGTGTTATTGTATTATCTCAAAGCCTACTTGTTTATATATCTAATTTGCAATTAAATGTTTGATAGATGTTAGATTTAGGGTCTTTGCAATATCTTATGCATATAACATTGTAACATATATAACCTTAGAATTAGAATTAATTCAATTAGTTCTCTAACCTGGAGATTATCTTGTGCATTGCTCCATATCCTCAGCATTCTCTCATGGCGATACAATCATAACACCAGGTTGTCGGCCTTACAACCCGAGGCACCATTAGTGGGACCATCGTCACTGGCGTAAATTCTTTTTTTTTCGTACCATTGCTATGTCTTCGTCAGCGCACTGCACTCGCGTACTACATTAAACAACGGCTACAACTGACGCCGCAACACATAATATCATGCAGATTGTACAGATTCAACCAAATATTATGAACACAAGATCCTAACGTAAAGTTACATTTAATTTTTTAATTAAATATGTAATTTTTGTTGGTGAATAATTTGTTTTTAGCTCTTCTATCGCGCCATCAATATGTCAAAAAGAAGACAATATAGACAATGGTCTGAAGATGATCTGTTGTTAGCTCTTGCTGCATTAAAAAATGGTGAATGTGGTTTGAATGAATGCAGCCGTCGGTATGGAGTTCCTAAACCTACCCTCAAAAGGCATGCTGACGTTAGCAATAAACTTAAACCAATGGGTAGACCTCCAATATTTTCCGAAGATGTGGAAAGAATTATTTTGGAAAATATTGTCCAGCTTAAAGAATGCTTTTTTGGCTTATCAACTAAAGAAGTAAGAAAACTAGCTTTTGATATCGCAGAATCTTATGGCTCACCTCATAATTTTAATAAAGATAACAAAATTGCTGGTAAAAAATGGTTCTATGCGTTCTTAAAGCGAAATCCAGATCTATCGCTTCGGAATCCCGATGGAATGTCAACTGCGAGAGCCAAAGGCTTGACTAGGGCGAACGTGAATCATTTTTTCGATGTCTTGGAACGGATTGTCGATGAACATCAGTTTACAGCCAACAGTATATTTAACGTGGACGAAATTGAGCTCACTTCGGTGCAAAAGAATCTCTCAGAAAAAGTTGCACCTAAAGGAAAGCAGCAGGTAGGAAGTGTACCAAGTGATGAACGTACAACGATGATATGCGCAGTTAGTGCTGCTGGGGTATATATTCCACCAATGATAATTTTCAAGAGAAAGAAATGTCACCCTCATCTTAAAATTGGAGCACCACCTGCCAGTATTGTTACTGTTTCGGAAACGGGATACATAAATTCAGATCTTTTTGTTGTGTGGCTGAAACATTTCCATAAGTATGTTAACTGCAGTATAAATAATAAAGTGCTTTTATTGCTCGATGGCCACACGACACACAGCAAAACGTTGCAGGTTTGTGAATTTGCTAAGAAAAATGGAATTGTCTTACTTCAACTGCCTGGCTATGCCACTCGCCGTTTAAAACCTTTGGAGGCATCATTTTTTGATCCTCTGCAGACGTATTATACACAAGCTCAGGAAACGTTCCTTCGCTTATATAAAGGGGATAAAATACATCAAACCCAAATGTCAATGCTAATTAATGAGGCATATGGAAAAGCAGCCACGGCGGAAATTGCACAGAGTGCCTTCCGTGCTTTTGGAATTTGGCCCGTGAACCGGCATGTATTTGCAGAAGACCAATTTGCATCGGCTAATGTCTTGCAATCGTTTGAAAATCCTGCTACGAGTTCTAGCAGTGATGATAATGAAGATAGAAGTAATAACCCACCGCAGAACGAGAATAAACGATTTAAGAGTGCGCTTGAAGAAATAACACCGCAAGCGGACGAAATTTTATATCCAGGTGGCGCTTCCTCATCTCACAGTCAACAAATAGTCCAAGAAGCAATCCAAATATGCAGCACTCCAGATTGGTATCTCAGTTATCAAAACATAAGTGGTGGTTCATAGTTTTATGAAAAGTGCGATGAAACAAAATGAGAAGAAATGATACAAAGTAATGAAATGTTTCACTTGGGCTTGGAAACATGTTTCTTTGTTGGAACGAATCAGACGATTTTTAAGTTAATGTTTGTAAACGTTTTTAAAAGTTTAATAAATGGTAATATTATAATATTATATTTATTGCTATATGTATCTCTTTATATGCGGCAAATTATGCTTGCACTAAAGTATAAGAAGCTAGTGGTGGTACACTCTTTCACTCTTTTGAGTAAAATAATATTTTATTCTTATAAATAATAACATTTAGTTTGAATTAAAAATTAAAATATTTGTTTCAAATCTGTAAAAAAGGATCAGCCGCCATGGCGCGCCATATTAAAACTAGTGTATCTTGTGTTGCATACGTTAAAGAAGTTTCATATAAAAGTTTAAAATTGTTTGGAACATAAAATAGCTTAAGCGCTGAGTTTAACATCGGTGTTAGCTTCAATCCAATCTAGGAAGTAACTAACGCGTGTAAACGCTGCAGGCCATCCTAATTCACAACCCAAAGCAATCCCAAAAGATACAATGCCCACCTGGGTGCCGTCGGCTGCAACAAGTGGACCACCAGAGTCGCCGCTGCAAGTGCTCTTGCCTGATCCAATACTTCCAGTCCAACTCTTGGTGCACATATGAGAATCCTGGATGATTCCAAAATAGAAGAAGTTGCAGAGGGAGTTCTTCAGAACGGGAACTCGCACCTGGCGTAAAACCTCGCTCACAGACGTTGCCTTATCTGAGTCTTTACCCCAGCCAGAAACGACCACATCCTGCTTATCGACATTATGATCGCCGGACTTGTTGGGAAGGTTGACAAGCTTAATATTTTCATTCAGTTTAACTGCATGAGGAAGTTTAATCACAGCGATGTCGTTGCTCAGTGTAAATTTGGACCATTTCTCATGATACTTGAACGTCGTGGACGTCATCCGCACTTGGGTGGATTCTTCTTCTCGGATTTTATGCGCTCCAAGAATAACTTCTACAGATTCGGCGCTAGAATTTCATTAGAAATATAATCATTAAACCTGGCTTTGGATTATCTTTATTTGGCTTACATTTCCATGCAATGAGCAGCTGTCATGACGTAATTCTGAGAAATAAGTGATCCTCCGCAGAATGCAGTTTTATTTTCATTCTTCACTTTTACCATGAGCCCTACCTAAAACATAAATATTATGAAATAGGTTCAAATAATTTTAAAATTCAAAGCTATAAGTAAACTATAAGCAAATATCTGAATCAAAATAAAAGAAAGTTTAGTACAATGTACTTTAGTAATTTGCTTTACTTTACTTTACCTGGTATGGAAATGAATGAGGTTTTGCCTCTTCGCCATTGACAATACGACCTATTGGTCCTTGGAAAGGAAGAAGTATAGAAGGAACCGGATGTTTGGCAACTATTGGCTGGATGTTTTCAAATTCGTTAGCGGCGCTGACCGCCAGAACAAACAAGAAACCGTACAAAACGTTTGCGTACATTGTATAATTAACAAAAACAACACTGTTATGAATAACACCTGGCCAAACACGCATTTATAGCCAAATCAATGTCGGTTGATCGATTAATTATCGCTTAATTGTCGCTTAATCATTACCGATCAACAATGATAACGCATGTTGACCCCAAAAAACTACTAGATATGCTATTTCAGTCATTTCAGCAATATGAACTCTTGCACCTGAGACTCTCAAGAGCCAAATGCATGGCGCCTTTCAGGGTTTTGTCCTCACTAAAAAATATGCGTGAGATCCTTCACCCTCTTATCATGATTACACCTTGAAATCATAATATATCAATGAATGATTAGGAAAAACTGTAACACACATAAAGACAGACAACATATCGCAATTTTCAGAAATTAGTAATAGTTCTTTCGCGGTTTCTAGCAAGGATGTCGCTCTTTTTGTTTTAAAAGGGTAATATTCCATACCAGATAAGAAAACATAATGGACCCATTCTTTCTAGTAAAAATACTTTAGAAGCATAATACTTTAGAAGGGTGAAATCATTATAATGACTTTTGAACTTCAACCTACCCGTTATATATGTCTAATAAGAACCATATTTAGCTTGCAATAATTAATATATGTCATTAGTTTATAGTTACATTATAGTATTTTGCAAACTATAAGACAATATATTTTACTGTTACTTTTGGATCATAAGTTCTATTTATTCTTAACATAATCGGATTTTGTCGAAGAAACCAGAATTTAGAAAAGTACAACAAAAGTTTTGTGTGGTTGTACCAGGCTCAGGCGTGTTGCAAATATAGCTTGATAATTATTTACATAAACAGTATTCATAACCTAAATGTGGTGTGGACTAAAGTGCACTGGATAATGAATAATGAGAAGTGTTTTGATGAATAATCAGTGAAATGTTGCAGTGGTAATATATTACTCATAAATGACCTGCCTAAGATGAATATATACATAATTGTTGTCTTTGTATTATATATATTAATAAGGTATTAGTTTACAAAATATATTTAAATAAAATTCTTATATGTATTAAACTTGTATTTTAGTGTAGAGTGTGATGATTTATTATTGCAAGAAATGGAGGTTGAAGAGCCTGGTTTGAATCCTGACAGCAACTGCACAATCTACAGGGATAATTTAGCTTCAGCAATTTCGAATTTTTCTTCTTGTGCCATCATGCATTCCAGGCCTATAACATTTTGTGAATCATGTGTTGATTCATACATAACTATTCAAGAATGTTATAAGAATCTTTCTGAGGTAAAATTCATTTTCAACCATCATTAAGGAACAATAGCAGGTTTTGTCTTTCAGATTGCAAGCAAGGATGGCCATTGCATTGATGACTATGTAAACCTAGATAGGTTAGAAATTGTTGAAACACTTTATAAAAACAGTGAGGAATTATGGACCAGAGCTAAATGTTATAGTAAGTTGCTTGAGAAGACAATTGCTCAGAAACATAAATTATATGGTTGCTTCCAGAATGTTTCCAAGTGATAAATAATAAATTAGTGCATAATACTTCCGAAGAAGTATATATGTTCAATATTCTACTGAATGAAACATTGCAGTGTATTAACCAAACCAATGATAATCCAAAGGAATTCTGCACAAATTGCATTGAAGAGTACCTAGGCTTGGATAATTACTATAAAAGTGTTAGCAATTTGAATGAAAAGATTGGAATGTGCATGGACATTGTTGACTTGGTAAGTTCGTTTTCAAAATTGCATGTTACTTTTAAGAAGATAAAATATGTTTTAGATGAATGTAACAAGAACTATGTGGAGCAAGAACTGCTGTGAATATAGAAAGAAACATGAATACATTTTCCTTGGGTCAACGTTTGCCGTTTGTCTAATCACTATATTATTTTACATCCTTGCCAAGTATTGTGCGGATTTGCAGAAACCTGGAATAATAAGACGTAAGTTTCTACCTTCATTGGCAAAATATTTCATGATAGTAATCTCCCGCTTGTATAATGTTATAGAAAGCAGACTTGGAGAGTCCTTAACTAATGTAAACTCATAATATTTATAAGGCAAGTGTAAAAGTTATTATATATTAAAAAACGTACATGTAATATATCCAAACATTAGGTTATCACAAATCTTAATAATAGTGATGGTTCTCTTAGCAACTTACACCTATACTTAACGTTTAAATCTAATCATCATTCTTATAAGTGACCGCGGTACCCATCTTGTGGATATTTGTACTAAATGAACGCATCTTCACACTTTGAGCATTCTTAATATTGGCAGGCTGAGCATCCGCCCATTCCTTTGGCAACTCTACATTATCCTTGGTGTAAATTTGTATATCAAAATTACATAAACAGTCCAGAAGTGGTAAATATGCGACAGAAGAAGCAATCTGTTTGAGAACATCCCTTATTTCATTTTTAATTTGCTTTAAGGGTTTATCTGATGTTTGACCTCCTTCTTGGTTCTGGTCTCCTTCATATTCTACTTTAAAATCCCAACGCTCCATTACTTCAAAAGTTCGGACATTTGTAATGATAAGAGCTACTTTATCAACAATTCTTTTCACTAACCATTCTACAATTAAAAAATGATTTTATATGTAAAGCAAATAAATTTGAACTTTACCTTGTAATTGACCCAGAGTAACAGTGAGAAATTCTTTAATTTTGTTATTTTGGGACATAAAAATCATCAATCCGTAGTTTTCCATTTGTTTAAAGTCTTCCGGAGGGTATAGTCCTCGTTGAAATAGAATTGAATTGATACCAAAATCTATTAAAAGTATGGTTAAATATTAGCTAATGAACCAAAAACCATTAAAAAAAATTACCTAGATATTCGCATACTATTTCAGCCGATCCTTTAATGGTAATAGCAGATTTGCTTGCCTGGGAAGTCATTATGCTTGATAACAAAAAGTAAAACAGCAGAACAGTTCAACTACGAATAATATTTAACGAATTTATATAAAAACAAGACTCAAGATAACAAACATTTTAGATAAAATTGTATTCTATATACTCACAAGTAGATGAGTATACTAAAGTATTAGTTAGAACGTATACACACAAGACAATGAGGTCTCTGCTGTAGAATAAACTCAGAATAGATGGCAAATCATTTGTTTTCGTCGCATTGATTAACCTTCAGACCGCGTGCTTCCCGAAAAATCGAATTCTGGAATCTTCTAGAAAGGGTGCTATGTATTTATATGAAATTTGGGACATATACCATGTTATTTTAAACTAATTTCTTGAATAAAAATGAGTGTACCGTAATGGGGGAGTTTATGATTTTTGTGTTACATTTTGCGACCATTTTGTTCCGCCGATGAACTGAAAAATTAAGAAATCATCATAAAATACTATTTTTTACTCATAATTATTTGCCTTATTTAATTTAATCGTCGTTGATTTGACATTTTTCATTGATCACTAACTAATTAGATGATGAATGGCTTGTAACATAACATTCCAGAAAATTCTCAAAATTGGTATAACATTTAATATAGCAGTTTTTATAGGGGAATGTGTATAATATTTAACTTGTTAAAATAAATTAGTAATGCTCGTGAATATAATAATCATTATATAATAGTTAAATTCTGAATTTATAATTCCATTGATATAAATTGTTAAAATACATATAATAATTCATTTAAATTTGGTTTTTGAATTAATATTTAGTTATTTATTGCAAGAACTATAATTTATTAAGGCAAATAAGCAATAATTTACAAAAATATTGGATTTTCTTTCACGATTTTTGTATAATTTTTAATGCTATTTTGAATTTCCCACCTTTTTTAGCGGAAACAGCTGTATCTGCATCACGTTCTAATGCTTGGTTATGCTTGTTCAATTACTTCTAGAACCTTCCAGAACATTCTAGAATCAGCGAAGGTATATAAGCAGGCGCCGAACGCCGGTCGAATCAATTCAGATATAGCAAGCAAGTGAAATTGTCGCTAGTGAGCGGTGCAAACAAAGTGATAAATTATAACATTTTATAACATTATTTGAAGCTACGAATTGCAAAGGTGAGTGAATATTAATACGCTCTATAAAAAAAGGTCTTTTTTTTATTAATTGGGTAATTTAGATTATTTAAAGTCGATGGTTTTTGTATTAACGTACCGGCGACCACGTGCCCGGTTTTCTGTGCAGTATATCTCTTGCTTTAATATACATTCGTTTATATCGATTTGACGTTGTTTCTAATCTTTTTCGTTTTTTCGCGTTTGTACAGATGCCTGAAGAAACACAAGAAGTTGAGACCTTCGCCTTCCAGGCCGAGATCGCGCAGTTGATGAGCTTGATCATCAACACCTTCTATTCCAATAAGGAAATTTTTCTCCGTGAATTGATCTCCAACTCTTCCGATGCTTTGGATAAGATCCGTTATGAATCACTCACGAACCCTGCTAAGCTGGAGGCTAACAAGGAATTGTTCATCAAGATTATCCCAGACAAGACTGCCGGAACACTCACCATCATTGATACCGGTATTGGCATGACCAAGGCTGACCTAGTTAACAATTTGGGCACAATTGCAAAGTCTGGTACCAAGGCTTTCATGGAAGCTCTGCAAGCTGGCGCTGATATTTCTATGATTGGTCAGTTCGGTGTTGGTTTCTACTCTGCCTATTTGGTCGCTGACAAAGTAACTGTCGTCTCGAAGCACAATGATGATGAACAATACCTTTGGGAGTCTTCAGCCGGAGGCAGCTTCACTGTCCGCACTGATCATGGCGAGCCGCTAGGCCGTGGAACCAAGATTGTCTTGCACATCAAAGAAGACCAAACTGAATTCCTGGAGGAGAACAAAATCAAGGAGATCGTCAAGAAACACTCACAGTTCATCGGTTATCCGATCAAGTTGGTCGTGCAGAAAGAGCGTGAGAAGGAGCTCAGCGACAACGAAGCCGACGATGAAGCTGATGAAGAGAAAAAAGATGAAGATGAATCCAAACCCAAAGTAGAGGATGTTGGTGAGGACAATGAGGAAGACAAGGATAAGAAAGAGAAGAAAAAGAAGACTATCAAGGAGAAGTACACTGAAGATGAAGAGCTAAACAAGACTAAGCCGATCTGGACACGTAACGCTGATGATATCAGTCAAGAAGAATATGGAGAGTTCTACAAATCTCTTACAAATGATTGGGAAGACCACCTTGCCGTCAAGCATTTCAGCGTCGAAGGTCAATTGGAGTTCCGTGCTTTGCTTTTTGTCCCACGTCGTGTGCCATTTGATCTTTTCGAGAACAAGAAGAAGAAGAATAACATCAAGCTGTATGTACGTCGTGTATTCATCATGGACAACTGCGAAGAGCTCATTCCCGAATACTTGAACTTCATGAAGGGCGTTGTTGACTCTGAAGATTTGCCGTTGAACATCTCTCGTGAGATGCTCCAACAGAATAAGATTCTGAAAGTCATTCGTAAGAATCTAGTCAAGAAATGCATGGAACTCTTTGAGGAACTTGCAGAGGACAAGGACGGATACAAGAAATTCTACGAACAATTCTCAAAGAACATTAAGCTTGGCATCCATGAAGACTCACAAAACAGGTCAAAGTTGGCAGACTTACTCCGTTACCACACATCTGCTAGTGGAGATGAGGCGTGCTCTCTGAAAGAGTATGTTAGCCGTATGAAACCAAACCAGAAGCACATCTACTACATCACTGGTGAGTCTAAGGAACAAGTGTCCAACTCTTCATTCGTTGAGTCTGTCAAGAAGCGTGGTTTCGAAGTGGTCTACATGACTGAGCCTATCGATGAATACGTCGTGCAACAGATGAAAGAGTACGACGGTAAACAGTTGGTGTCCGTCACCAAGGAAGGTTTGGAGCTTCCTGAGGATGAGGAAGAAAAGAAGAAGCGTGAAGAAGATAAGGCAAAGTTCGAAGGCCTGTGCAAGGTCATGAAGACCATCTTGGACAACAAGGTTGAAAAGGTAGTTGTGTCCAACCGCCTGGTTGAATCACCATGTTGTATTGTCACCTCACAATATGGCTGGACCGCCAACATGGAACGTATCATGAAAGCTCAAGCACTTCGTGATACTTCCACCATGGGCTATATGGCTGCCAAGAAGCATTTGGAGGTCAATCCAGACCACTCTATCATCGAGAATCTCCGCCAAAAGGTTGATGTGGACAAGAATGACAAGTCTGTCAAGGACTTGGTTATTCTGCTCTATGAAACCTCTCTGCTCAGCTCTGGATTTACCCTGGACGAGCCTCAAGTACACGCTTCACGCATCTACAGAATGATCAAGCTGGGCTTGGGAATTGATGAAGAAGACATGATCACTGAGGATCTGCCTGCTGGTGACGCTCCTGCAGCCGAAGGCGAGACTGAAGATGCTTCCCGCATGGAGGAAGTTGACTAAACCTCAAGTTCTGTTCTACCAGTTACTTTACACAATTTCTACTGCATTATATTAATCGCACTGTACGTGAAAGCGTACCATCTGCATCTGAAGGAATATTTATTGTCTAATGTTCTTTCATCATTCCTCTTTTTGTACATAACTTATTAAAACCATTTTTCTTTAGGTACTTTTTTAATTTCGAGTGAAGTATTAGAAGTATTTGCAGTTCAAATTGGCTGTGTGCTCCGGCGATGTAATACCAAAAATTGCCAACTTATGTACTGATTTTGTTTTGAAATAAAGATTCAAATTCTAAGTGAAAATCTAGTAATCTACTTCTACCTAATCTTATATGACAGCAATACGCACTTTAATTTAAACGATCCAATGAAAACGCGCCGCTGAATACAAACATAACCTCCAGTATTTCTTCATACTTTTATCGATTTTATTATTGTACTGAACTAGTTCTCTAAAATTGTATTGAGTAATGGCAACAATTGATGAAAAAGGCGATAAAGCATCTGAAACTAAATTAGCAACAGAAGGTAACTATTACAAATTACCTAACTTGAAATATAATTATGACGCATTATTTTAAGATGCTGATGATAGATTCGATGAAGACCCTGAAGCAATCTACCGTATTTACAGCGTGTTATCTTACTTTGTAGTCTTGGTTATAATTGGCATTCCAATATGGTGGCAAACAACCAAGGTCTATAGAGCTCCTCTCCCTCTTGAAGAGATGTTTTTTCTAGATGTACCTGCCAAGACGATACGCCCAGACAGTATTCCACTTAGTTTAGAGTATGATATCTTGATAACGATTATGAATCCATCACCTGATCTCAAAGTCAAAGTAGAGGCTAATGAAATCGCAGCTAATCTGGAACCTTTCACCAAGGCGCTAACACCGATCGCAAATTTTACAGTAAAGAGCCAGTGGCTGTATTTGACTGATTTAGGTTTAAACCCAAAGCAAGGAAACGATCATCTAATGGTTTTTGAAGATGCATTAGCTCATGTGATATCTGCTCTTGAGAAGAAAACTTGGGCGCATATGTCGCCCAGACCGTCATTGAACTTGGTAATTTACTTCTCAGAATGCAAGAAAACCTTTCATCTCTATAGTATGAAGAAAGAGCGAGTACAATCAAATGCATTTTTGAATTTGCGCTGGGGCGGAATTATGATTAACAATCCGGATAATGAATCCTGCACGACTGGTGTTTACAGGCCCGATTTGAAACCGATCATTGATACGTTTCTAACCCAGTTGCAAGAACTGATGTACTTGAAGAGCATGGATAAGGATGACATACGTAAGTTAGAGGAAATGCGCGCATGGGAAATGGTGCTATCAGCAAGACGAACATTGAAGTCTTTAGCGCAGTTGTTAATGGAAATAAACAGCATTGTCATTAGTGATGAAGTAGCTGAGAAGATTGAACTAGCGCTTGAAAAAGCCCGTCAAGCCGCTGAGTATTTAAATGAAGGCAATGTGGTCGACGGATTGAAAGCAGCTAAGATTGCGTATGAAAATTCAGAAGGTGCTTTCAGTGATCCATCTTTGCTAGCATTGTTATACTTTCCCGATGATCAAAAGTAAGTCAAAGTGATAACCATAATTCCGCAAAACTACAACGTTTGCTCTCTTTTCCAGATATGCAGTGTACATACCACTTTTTCTACCAATTATGATACCAGTTTTCATGTCCTTAGTAACTATACAAAAGTGGTGTCTTGGTACGAAACAAAAACCCAAAACAGATTAAAAGTAAAGCTCGTCAATACACATTAAAATGATTTTTATATAATATATAAATTAAATATGTATTATGTACGCAGAGATGTAAATATTGATGCACTGACCGAAATCTGTCATAATATTTCCTCTTGTTTCCAATTAGCAATTTCTCATAATCGTTGACGTGATAAAATGATGTTTTTGGCTTAAATGATCTTTGAGCGTAATTAGTCGATTTTTACGGCGCCGTAGATTTTACGTATGAATCCATAGGCGGCGAAAAAGCCGATCGTGCCCGTGAGAAGCCAGAAAGTGAGCACCATCAGCCCTGTGTATCCAACGTAAAGCAAAATCGGAATAAACTCAGTGATTTCTAATTTAGTGAAGAAATAGAACATTGAGTAGAGTAGAATGTATACTGCTGAGCCGCCAGACACGATGAAACTTCTCCACCACCAATGGTAATCCTACAAGATTTAAGGATTAATATATTAATAATGTCATTATAAATAATTTTATGTACGAACCTCGCCGCAAAGCTGAAAATAGACCATCACAATCGAAATTTGAGAGCAGGAAATGACTAAGATAATAAACACGAGGAAAAGAAAGCCGAAGAGATAGTAGAATTGATTCTCCCAGATCGCTGTGAAGATGAAAAACAACTCGATGAAAACTGCTCCGAATGGTAGGATACCCGCCATTAATGTACACAACATTGGATTCATATACCAATGCTGCTCGGGCACCTGCCGTGGAATCTGATTGGTTCTCACTGGATGCTGATACGGCTGCTTGCGGTAACCAAAGTAATATCCAAGATATACCAACGGGAAAGAGATGCAGAACCACATGCTGAGAAGGTAAAGCATCCACGAGAAGGGCACTGCCCCGCTGCTTGCTTTTCCCCATATAAAGAAATTCAAAAAGAATTCAGTCGTTGCTACAATTCCGGGATAGA
>NBZA01001431.1:22637-33722 GCA_003054995.1 Aleochara bilineata
GAGTCGCAGACCTTGCTGATTTCATACGCTTGGCACATCCTTCTGGTGAATTCACCTCAGCAGCTGAGCAAGCATGTGGTGCAGTTAGTGGATTAGTTGAAAGGTAAGCAAATAATATTTAAAATCCCATAGATTGTAATCTAATCTAAATTACAATTGCCATAGACTGAATACCGATAGAGATCTCTATGACGCCCTTGCCAATGTAGTCTATCATGGTGATATTGTGGCAACAAATCCAACTGACGACCATGTAGCTAAATTATTTCTCTTTGACTTTGAGCAATGCGGAATTCACCTTCCTGAATCGCAGCGCAACCACGTGGTTAATCTGAACGACAAAATACTTCAAATTGGCCAAATATTTGTATCGCGTGCGAATAACCCACGAAGGGTACCGACGAATATTATCCCAGAGTATTTACAACATTTATTTCCCACCGATGGAGATCATTTTGTAATCAGCGGTTTGAATGGCGAATCCCCGAATGCTGTCGCCCGAGAAGTCTGTTACAAACTGTACATGTACCCTGACCAGGACCAAGACGTTATATTCAACATGCTCTTGAAAGAACGACATGAGTTAGCAGTCACTTGTGGTTTCAAAACATATGCGGAGCGTGCTCTGCGCGGTTGCATGTTAGACACACCAGACATGGTGAAGAACTTTCTGAAATATCTCAATGGTGAGTTACGAAAGTACGCGGAAAATGACTTCAGTCTAATGGGTGAGATGAAAACCAATGACAAAACACTGGGTCGCTTGGCCTGTTGGGATGTCTCATACTACACGCAAAAGTATAAACAAGCAATGCTGAACGTCACTGCTTCGGATTTTTCTCCGTATTTTTCACTAGGAGCTTGCATGGAAGGACTGAACACCATTTTCAAAAATCTTTACCGAATTACCTTAGAAAACCAAAACATAAGCCCGGGAGAAGTTTGGTGTGACGATGTGTATAAGCTAGCGGTGGTGCACGAAAGTGAAGGGCTCTTGGGTTATATTTACTGTGATTTTTATGAGCGCGATGGCAAGCCTAATCAGGATTGTCACTTCACCATCCGCGGCGGACGCAGCACGGCTCACCAGTATCAGTTACCCGTGGTGGTGCTCATGCTCAACTTGCCAATACCCCGATGGTCCACTCCGACCTTACTCACCCCAAGCATGGTAGACAACCTCTTTCATGAGATGGGACATGCCATGCATTCAATGCTGGGCCGCACGCAGTACCAACATGTGACGGGCACGCGCTGTAGCACTGACCTTGCCGAGGTGCCCTCGGTACTCATGGAGTACTTTGCTCGGGACCCCCGTATCCTGAAGACGTTTGCTAAACATTTTCAAACCAACGAAGTGATGCCCGATCATATGATCAAACTGCTTTGCGCCTCGAAGAACATCTTCATGGCCAGCGAGATGCAGCTACAGCTGTTCTACTCCATGGCTGACCAGGAGTACCACTCTGGATACCCTTTGGATGGAAACTCTTCAGATGTCCTATCAAAGGTCCAGAATGACTACTACAGCCTGCCTTATGTTGAGAACACGGCGTGGCATTTGCGCTTTTCCCATCTCGTTGGTTACGGAGCGAAGTATTACTCATATTTAGTGTCGACAGCGTTGGCGTCTTGGATATGGCATGCGTATTTCGTGAACGACCCGCTGAGTCACACGCAAGGCGAGAGATATCGACGTGACTTCTTGGCACATGGCGGAGGGAAACCACCTTTTGCGCTTATAACCGACTTCCTACAGCGCGAACCGTCGCCTAACCTGCTCGCAGATGCTCTCATAAACGAAATTGAAACGAAACGTGATAAACTGGATGTGTATATTAGTAGAGCTAAGTAACTAAAGAAAATGTATGATTGTCCGGATGACTTTACCATTAGTAAAACGTGACACGGCCGAGGATGTGTTTCTTTACTTGGATTTCAAATGTTTTATTGTATCGTTACAAAAGTCATGGAACAACTTTATGTCTCAAAATCAATTCGTAACTTGGGGCACGCTTCTGACTTGAAGTAACTTAAAGAAGTTTGCGCATTTATAGCTAACTAACTTAAGTTTTTATTTACATACACACGAAAAATCTTAGTTCTTATACTCAAATTGTGTGAACGAGTTTATCTACAAACGAAGTTTGTGTTGCTCGCAACGCTGTCTTCCCTGAAAGGCAATTCTACGCGTTTGCGTAACACTGACATAAGTTCAATCACCACACAAACAATAGAAGAATTATTGATAGAATGATACTTTGATTTCCTCAACGAAATGTATGTGGACATTGCAGTTAACCGAACGCAATTCTTAATCGGATCGCAAAGCATAAGAGTACAGATACAACTAAATAATTTCACCGTTGGAAAAAGTTAAACTGAAATTGTAACTGTAACTGTCGTTTCAACCAAACAATTGTAAATGTTATAGACTAGACGCCCTGAAAACGAGCAGATTTGATTGAGCGTGCAATGTATTGAATCAGTTTAACAACTTACTCGTTCTGCTGCATCCAAACAAATGTTTCTCGCAATATGGTGTGCACTTATGCAACGTAGTTGTATTGGTTAGGATTGTCCTTATCTCGTTCCATATAATCACGATCGATGAGCGATTCAATGCGTTTCTTTAAATCTGCAGGCTGGAAAACAAAAGCACATATACGTTTGATTATCAAAAATCATCGAAGAAGTTAAATCTAGACATACCTTAACGGGAAACTTAAGTTGCACGTACAACTCACTAATAAGTAAGTTATGACTGAGTGTTTTTCGCATTTTCATGATCCGTACGATCGCAGCATCGATTTGGTATTGCCTATCTTGGTAAACACGTTCTTCGGTAGCCTTTTGTTCTTCCGTCTGTAAAAACAAGCAAAAAACGTCTTTGAAGTGACTTCCAACAAACCCTACTTAAAATACGTACAGTTTCTTTCATTTGAATTTGATTAATTTTAATCCTATACAATTTATTTGTAAATTCCGCATTGAATTTAAACTTGTCACATTCCTCAACATCACGACCCTTCGGCGTTTTATTTAATACACGCGCCTTGCCGCACGCCAAACTCTGCAACGTCCGCTTCAACTCTCCCTCCTCGATGTTGGTTGCCGCTTTGATTTCCTCAAAGCTCAGCTCGTCGGCTGAATTAAACATTAACAAAACTAACGATTGAAACAGCGAGACGACCAGCTGTTTTTCAGCACCTCTGAAGCACGCCCGCAGGACGCAATGGCCCAACGTAGGCTGCCATTGCAACTTCCGGCCACTGTGCTTGCTTAAGTAAAACTTATTGAATACATCCTGGAACTGCACCAGGTGCTCAGGCACATTCACCTCCATGGGTTGGTACGTGGGCCAATATCCCATTGTCAGGATGTTCACAGTCATCTCCAGTTGGGTGAGTCGCGAATTATGGCAGATGTGCTGCTTGAACGCAACGTTAATGTCCTTGCTGAGTTCCATGTCCTTGAACATGCCCTCCAACTTGGACGTGAACCCACCACCGCATTCCTGCTTTAATTTGCTCAGCATCGACTTCTCTGCATCAACACTGGCCGATTTACCCACCAGGAGGCGCTTGGCAAGATCTTTCTTATAAAACGCTTCGAAAACGTCCTTTCCGTGAATAAACCGGAACAAGACCATGATCTTATCTAGCAAACGTTCCAATTCCTCTTCGGTTGCCACCTTATTACCGGCGCGGAGCTTCGAATCAACAAATTTGGCAATGAGCTCCGCCGGTTTATTCGCTCGTTGATTGATAAAATACTCAAAAGCCTCTTTCAACGAATTGCCAAACTTCTCATTCTTGTTAAAACAATTCGCTACAATGCGATCCATCTGGTCTTTGAAATCGAGCAATTCTTGAACCATGGTTTTGTCCTTTTCAGGGTCAATGACGATGGTTCGTCCCTTCTTTTTGATGTACGAATTAAAAGCGACACAGAGTTCCACGTGTCCGTTCTTAACTCGACCAAATAGTACAAAAAGTAAAGAAAGATCACTAATACGGTCTTCCTCTAACAAACCATCCAAACCTTTCGTTAGAATATGTGTTATGTGTTCCGTAATAAGCTGACGTTCGACAGTATGAATGAGCTGAAACTTGGTAATTACATCGAGATAGTGCAACACGCGTTCGTTCTCTTCATTAAGTCGCTTGTCAACATGCGCTAGATACTCAGGCACTTCCATTCGCTGCATAAGCCGCTGGCCTTCGGCTGCATATAAGCGTTCAGTGGCCACGAGGAATTTCTGCTCGAATGATTGTTCATAAATTTGCAAATCCGTGAGCATGCGAAGTAGGGATTTAAGTAAGGTTCGATCGACAGTGTCGCCCTTGCGCTCCATCTCAATGAGCATGAGTAAACCTTCCACGATGCGGGTCTGCACCAGAGTGTAGCGCATTATATACTGCCGAAAGAGATCCAACCCCATGTCCCAGATAGAGAAGATGTGCGCGTTCTGAAGAACGTAAGTACGATCAAGGAATAGGAAAATACTGCGGATCATGATCATCTGTTGGCAGTGAGCCTGCCACGTCTCGTTCATCTTCTTCAAGAAGGTTAAGCGGTCCATTGTCATCGTTAGAAATTGCTCAAGGTTAGTGCGTACATGACACTCCGTTAGATCCCGCAAGTCCTGGTACAGCGTGCTCGCCATCTTGTGGTTGCACATGTTCTCCACCGCCTGGTAAAGCTCCTCAAGAGAGTATTTGTTGGGCTTTGAATTGTGAATAGCTAAAACGGCTTCCTTGAGCTTCTCCCATGTTTGTTCCCGGTAGTCGTCAGGCAACTTCAGTTCACCTACAATATACCAATGATTATCAACATCTAAGTGAGTGCTTACCATACATACTCTTAAGGTTTTTGATCACCAGCTTCTTCGTGGCGGTTGGTTTCAAGTTCAAGATGTTGAGATTCTTGTTAAGGCCGTTAGGTGAAATCGCCGAGAAGTTGGCACGTTTTCCACGCTCTGCAGGAATATCACTCATGTTTTCTGCTTCTGCCGACCGTTTTCGCTTAAGAGCTGATTGATTGTAGTGATGGTTTCCCCTATTAGGACCTCTGTCCTCAAACACTTTACTGTGCTTCGACATAGAAGCACATTCCAACGTAATAATATCACTACCGAAACTAAAGCAAAATCACCAGAAAATGCACGTGAAAATAATCATCAAGCACTGAGATGAACGTCAAAAACAGGTGAAAAGAATCCAAATTACTGATAGATATGAAGCGTACACCAGCATAACAGCATCCTCGCACTGCTAGAACATACTGAAGGTGTTTTTAGAGAGGGGGCAATGCATGTTTGCTGCGAACGTGTGACTTCAAATATTAGTTACAAGATACAGAAGTTTACTGATTAAACGTTTTCCGAAGTATTTATGTGTATGTATTTATATCGACAAATTCTGATTAGAATTAGGAAACCTAGTAGCCATTACGATCTTGCATTGGCAACGATGCACCCCACAATGTTGTTTTGTTCTAACCTCTAAACATTTTCTAATTTTGAGTTAGTATTTTAAGAAATTAAAATTAAATTGAAATTCAAATTGATGACTAAACTAGAAAAAAATTAAATTAAAATATAGTAGTTGAAACTAATTTAAATACATAGTGCAAGCTCAATAAACTATGTATCCATATAATTTCCACAGCACAAAAGTGTCGCTACTACGTGTTTATTATATTTATTATTTATGTGTTTCACAACTTAGTGAAAGTAATTTAGCACACTAACTACAAAAGTACGTTCGGTTTCAATGATTTGTCTTTAGATTTGCCAAATGTTTACTAAATTTAGAGTAAGTTTTTAATAAATTAATCACAATTAATTGTGATAGTATACTTATCAAGACGGTATGAGTTTTATCTTAAAAAATTATTAATTATACGTTTTAAAGGTACATGTTCACCTGGTACTTTTTTCAACTGTAATTTTACTTTAGATTTTAGTGTTTTTTAAAATCTATGTGCAATGGATCCGTCTGAAGAAGTATGCAAGGCTTTAATCATTTGGTTACGCACAATTATTCCAGAACGAACAAGAAATGTGACTGAAATATCAGATGGAGTTGCGATTCTACAAGCTTTACTGCAAATGTCTCCTGAAAACTTCTACAAACTTGAAGGCAAAATCAAGAGTGATGTGGGCAATGTCTATATTAAAATATCCAACTTGAAGAAGATACTTGCTATGATAATGGAATATTACAATGACATATTAAATTTGCAAATACTGGACATTGGATGTCCAGATGTGAACAAATTAGGAGAAACACAAGACTTGATCGAGCTTGGGAAACTTCTAAGATTAGTATTAGGCTGTGCTGTACATTGTGAAAGAAAACAAGAGTACATAACTCAGTTCATGGGGCTAGAGGAGTCTGTCCAGAGGTGTATTATGCAAGCAATACAAGAACTTGAAGAACTAACTGGTGGTGTTGGCAAATCCGGTATTAGTTTGCTAAGCATTGACACCGAAACCCGCATGGGGCGTATAATGTCAGATTTAGAACAAGCGAATGAAGTAAAGGAATCTTTAGCACAGCAGTGTCACAACCTGCAAGCTCAGGTGCAAAGCCTCCAGGAGGAGAAACAAACCTTGCTCTCTGAAAACCAATTACTTGCATCGCAAATCAAAGATCAGCAGAACCATGACTTTCCCAGGGGGTTGGAAAGTCGCAAGCAAGTTGATTCGCTGAAGGAGGAAATTTTCCGACTTGAAGTGATACGCGACGATTTGAACGCCAAGTTGAAAGAACAAGAGAAACAAATGTTGGTCTTGCAGGACCGTATCAATGAGTTGCAACACACCGCAGAAGCGAACGCTAGACTTAAGGATGAAGTTGACGCTTTGACTGAATCCGCTGAAAAGGGCAAAACTCTCGAAGTTGCGCTTGCATCCTACAAGAAGAAATTGGAAGACTACGCTGATATCAAAAGGCAGCTGAAAATTCTCGAGGAAAAGAATGTGGAATACTTGCAACTCAACATGAAGTATGAGGAGGAATTGAAGAAACATAATGTGTGGAAAAGCTCGTCTGATTTGTACAAGAGTCAAGCGACCGAATTACAGGCGAAGTTAGATGAGGAAACTCAACGTCTTGACAAGGTTTGCTTCCAGAACAAGAGCCTGGAGTCCAAGATGGAAGCAATTCGCGCCGAAAAAGAACGCATTGAGAGGGAGCGCGACCAATTACGCGAAGAAAACGAAGAGCTACGTTTGAATGGAGGGAAAGTCACTCAGCAAGGGGCAGCCATTGTGTCAGAACTGGCACCCACAGAGCTCAAAGAACGAGTACGCTTTCTAGAGAAAGAGAACAAAGGCTTACGGGCCATCAGCCAAGAGGTTGAAGCACAGCAGATTCGTCTCGATGACGTAACGACTAGGATGAAGAAGCTCACCGAGCAGAATCGCACCCAGAACCAGCGCATCCTGGAACTGGAGGCACAGGTCGAGGCGCAGAAAGGCGAGTCGGCGACTGACGACAGCCTTAAGGAGTATAAAGCCAAGGTGATGCAGCTGCAAGAGCAGTTGCATAGCAAAGAGCAAGAGCTACACATTGCTCAAGCAAAGTACGCCCGAAGTGTGGAGAAGGCGCGCGAGGTTTCAATGTCTCTCGACGCGACTGGCAAGAGCAATGGAAGCATCGAGTCCCTCCAAGGGCGGCATGCGAACCACATGAAAGAGGAGGAGAGCAGACTGATAACGAGTGCTTTCTACAGATTCAGCACGCAATTGCATCGCGATACGGTGGATGAACGTTTAGCACAGCTGAGCGCTGGCCAAGGACAATCGTTCCTATCTAGGCAACGACAACCAACCCCTAGGAAGCCAGTCACGCCTTTCAAGTCCAAGTAATGTTTGTTGTTTTCAGATTGCGTTCAGTTATAAAAGCTTTAGTATATGTTCGCGAATAATGATTTTAATTTGAACTTATGTGCAATAGTATTTTCGTTCAAACAATTATCCAGCTTATGGTTTAGAACTTGGTTTAAAACTTTAAAGCAATAGAATATGACACGATTTATAAATATTTATTCCTTTTAAATATTAAAACTTGTCTAACTTTAACTTTTGATTCATTCGTGTTTTTTGTTTATTTTAAGGAAGTCTCTTTAATAGGAAATAATGACAAGAGGTGCCAAACGTGGAAAACTAGATTATCTCAACGATTTCATAAACTACCACTTAAAAAACGCTCAGTATATATATTATGTTGTGGGTTCTAGTGTTGAACTTGGTTCAGGCTGCGATTCAATTGTTTCACCATTGCTTGCGAGATTTTCAGGACTTACCATTGGCGCATTGTCTGTGGATATTTGAACTTCGGCTAATTGATTAACAGCCTGGTCCATGAATTTGTTTTCCTTCTCAATGTACGTTAATACGTCGTTGAGTTCATGCTCACGTTCGGTTAATATTTTATCGGCTTGGACCATGTTTTCATTGTTGGCAGTGATTTCTTCCGTGGGTGGTTTATGCGATGTGGTTAGAACTAAAAAATATAGCATTAATCACATGGGCTAATAGGAATTTAAATAAAACTTACTTGAAACTTGTTCTTCTAACGCTTTCAGATTATTCTTGAGCAGTGCTAGTTCCTTTTCCTTTTTGGTTTGTTTAGCTGCAGGCGCTACAGTTGGTACTACTGGTACTACGGGTGATGGTGTAATGTCTGTGCTTTGCAATTCCGAGGGATCAACGTTATTCTGTGATGGCAGTTCAATCGAGTAAACCTTTAGAAGTTTCAAGTACGCCGCGCGGTCCACTTGCAGCTGCCGACAGAGTTTCTGTAGGGCTTCGTTCTTCTTCTCGGCGTTTAGCAGATCAGCGTCGTGCTTTTGTTTCGCGGCAGACAAGTCTACTATAATCTTAGCGTAGTTTTCACATCGACCCTTCCACACTTTCAGTTCTTTATCCAAACTAATGGTTTGTTTTGTCAGCTTGGTCATTTCGGTTTTGCAAGTATCAAATGCCTCATTGCTCCTGCTTATCGTTGTTTCAAACTCTTCGTATTTTCCAGTGTACAGCTGTAGATGTTCTTGAAGTGCTTTGATGTTGGCTTGTAACCTGGAGCACGTATCTTCACTCTTTTTGAGATTTGAATTGAGCATATCGCGTTCTTGCGTCCATACTTGACGCTCAGTTTCGACTTCCAATAAAACTTTTTTGAGTGTCGCCTCGGAGAGTTTTTTCTCAAGCTTCATTTGTTCCTGCATACGATTGATTTCTTGCTCACTGCGTTCGAAATCCTTGCAGAGCGTTCCAATTTTCTTTGCCATATCTTGATTGTCATCCCTTAATTTCGTGTTTTTGTCATTATTCTCCTTCAGCATGTTTGTAATTTCTGCGAAAGTCGTTTGGAAGTGCGTTGCAAACTCTTTCCGCATATCTTCCTCTTGTTTAATCTTTGCCAAATTCTCTTCCTAAATAAATCAAAAAACGATATAAAATTAATCAATAACGTGAAACCAATTGCATACCCTAATCATTTTATTCTGCTTCTGTAACTCTCTGCACAAACTCTCAAGCCTGGACCGAGCCAGAAGCGACCTTGTATGGTCATTCTGCAGAGTGTCAAGCTGATGTTGAATGACTTTCGTCTTGTTCTCCATTACATACAAATTGCTATTGGTCGCCCGAAAGAATTCGTACAGTTCTACATACTTGGCTTTAAGCTCCTCGAACTTTTCCTTTTCGGAAAGTGCATTCACTGCTTTCAAAATGTTTTCCAAGCAGCGGGTGTCACGTCGGCGACATTTGATTTCCTTTCGCTTCTGTTCACTGGTCTGCTTTTCTTTCTCCTCGACCGCGGCCACAGGCACACAATTAGGTGCTTCCGTATCCATATCCTCTCAATCACTGCGTTACAATAGGAAGAGACTATGAGCAACCTGAACTGCAATAGGTTCTCGTATTTTATCAATATCAATGAAAACAAAAATTGATTCACAGCAAAATTGGCTACGCGTGTCGGCAAAACGTGCTCACATACGACTTATTTTATGCAATCCGCTAGCGAACCAGGTCGACGAGTTAAAATAGACGAATACAGGATAAAAATACACGAATATTAAACATGATTAACCTTAAAAAAGACTGCGCGCGGATGCCGAGGCGAACTCCTGCTAGCTTAGATCATGTATATAGTTGTTCAATCAAAATGCGCATGCGTAGAAATGAAAATAGAAAGTTTTAAAAGTTTTTAATAATAGAAAATTCATATGATCTAAATATTGTATAGATAGTATGTCAGGTATAACTGTTCAGGAATTAAATAAAAAACTAACAAATTCTTTTGAATTATCTTATTATACCAACGAGTAAATGATATAAATATATGAAAAATTAAATGAATACGGAAGGACGAAAACGGAAAGGGGCTAGCTAATAAGAATGCTTAAAGAACTTAAGTTAAACCTCTACTTTGAATGGCGAACCGGGGATGTGGTCATCGCCCCATTTGACAATGACGATGTAATCACCTCTATCCCTGACTAAATAGTTGACCGTGTATTGATTGCGCCCGGCATGCTTGATGTATACTTCGTCACAGGGTCCTTTAGGACCATGCACGCCCACAAACAATATATTAGAACCTGAAAGTATAAAAACAACGTATGTACTTGTTGTTCTTGTTTTAGATTAGAATTAAATGCATTTATTACCTGCATCGTTTGCTGCCACAGTGAATTGATTCTGTTTACCCAAGTAGGCTTTCTTCAAACCCATACCCTTTGAGGTTACTTTACTAGCATCGCTTTTAAATTGCGGCAGTTTAGGACCTTGTGCTGTTGGTTGTCCAACTTTGGCAACTGTTTCTACTACAACCGATGACGTTTCTTGTGCTCCAATATCAACCATTGCAGTATTACCTAAGCAATCCGATTATTATAAGATGTTGCTTTCTTACGATCAAAATTTATCAAATGTACCTGTGCAGTTAACTTTGAATGGTGAACCGACAATATGATTGTTGTTATATTTCACGCTGACATAGTAATCTCCAGGAGCTAACGGTGTGTACCGGACTTTGTACCCATCGTCCACTTCCGTGCAATCCA
>NBZA01001431.1:33962-48732 GCA_003054995.1 Aleochara bilineata
GAAACTGAGCAACTTCCAACAGATGAGCATCGCCCACCGCCGGCGAGATGTATACCTTGAAGGGGGAATCAGGAATATGTTGGTCATTAAATTTCATACCTATGCGATATTCGCCTGAAAAGATAAACTTGTTAAGGTACAACCAAAGCTGTGATATTTAAAGTTGTTTTACAAACCTGGTTCGGACACTTTATATGAAACGTCACAGGAGCCATCTTTGCGGTCGGTAAAGTTAATCTCTGCCTTGCTGGGTCCTTCAACTGAAATGGCAAGCTGCCCAGTACCGGCTTCTCGCGTCCATACATTAAACTCGTTGACCTCGCCTTGCTCACCGCGTTCCAAACCCGCTCCACCTGCCTTCACTAAATGGGCGCCATGGTCTTTCAAAGGCCCAACCGTAAATTGGAAAGGTGAGCCCGGGATGTGAATATCCTTGTATTTTACGGATACCGTATGCACTCCTAACTCTTTAGGGACAAAGTGCACCGCATATAGACCATCTTGCACCTCGTTGATAACCGCATCCTCAATCACACCGCCAGGTGAAGTGACACTAGCGCTGAGATCGAATGTTGTGATGCCGGGCATTTTGAAAGTTAGCTTGCATTGACTGCCCACTTCAGTGATAGGTACTGCTTCACGCTGGCGTTGAATTTTTTCTCGTTGGCGGTTAGTACCGTCGCCGCTGACTTTCACCGTGAAGGGTGAACCTTCAACATGGTGATCGGCAAACTTAAGATTGACGATGTAATAGCCAGGTTCAGTGGGCTTATATGAAATATTTAACGTGCCGTCTTCTTTATCAGCGCATTGAATCTCCGCTTTGCTAGGGCCTTCAATTGAGAGCGACAGACCGCCAAAACCAGCGTTCCTAGTATCGACTGTGAACGTATTATCCACATGTGTTTTGCCTTCTTTCAAGGCATTCCCTTGGACGATCACTTTCTTAGCGTCACCTACTTCCCTCTCGCACACGTTGATCTTGAAGGGGGAGTTGGTAATATGTTTGCCCAATTTCTTCACGGACACTACATGCTCTCCAATTTCTCTGGGTGTGAACGAAATACCAATGTTTCCAGTTGGTAAGCGTTTGAGGAAACAAGGTTCTTCAAGACCACTTGGCGCTTGAATGGAAGCATTTAAAGATCGAATATCCGCGTCCGAGATTTTACCCGGCAGAGACACCTCGCTACAGGATCCTACAGAGATCTGGTTACGTTTGCGCCCTTCGCCCGTGATCTTAGCGTTGAAAGGTGAGCCCTTGATATGCTTCTCACCAAAACGCACCGATATTTTGTACTCGCCGGGAGCAGTCGGCAGGTAAGAGACAGATACAGTGCCGTCTTTATTGTCATGGCAGGAAATTTCGGCCTTGCTGGGACCCTCAACAGCCATAGATAACCCTCCAGCGCCAGCGCCCTTAGTCGAGATGGTGAAGTTGCTCGGTTCGCCCGTAACGCCATGAGTCAGACCCGGTCCATAGGCTGTCACATATCCGGAGCTGATCGAGTCGACGTGGAACTTGAAAGGCGAGCCTTGCACATGCTCACCGTTGTACTTGACGGCCAATTCGTGGAGACCCTCTTCCCGTGGGTCGTACTTGATACTCACCGTCCCATCATGGTTGTCCTCAATAACAGGCTTATCCACGTATCCACTCGGCATTTTGATATCAGCTTTAAGAAATATATACCGAAATGATTAAAAAACAATATGCGATTGTTACCTTTATGGGTATGAATGGCAAATGTTGAGATAAAAGTCAAAGGAGTAAAATCAACGCCTTCCAAGGATTTCAGAACTTGCTGGGCGGCGAGCGGAAGTGACGGCACATTAATGTAAACAACGGGTGTTTCTTCGCGATCATAAAGCGAATGGGTGAAGCACTTATAATGTGGCCAGAAGTACGTTGACGTGTCGTTCCAGTTGACAGGGGGTTGGTCGGGCGTCTTCAGCCAGGAAAACATGCTCTGCTCTGCGCGCGATTCCTTAAGGAATCATTGAATTGCCGCTGGTATTCTAACCGACAGAGGTGTGATCCTAAGGGATACTCGTAAGTGACTGCCGCCTGCGCGCTTGAGAAAAAGTGGGCTAGCAATGAGTGCTTGCGAGAAGGAATCGAATCGAATCAAATCGGCGCTGTCGCTCATTGAGCGGAACTGAACTGCGACAGCTGCAGCTAAGAAATATGGAAAGTAGGTAAATATTTGATAGCTAAAAATATCAGCAATTGCGATGTATGTGTCATACTTTGCAGGATGATGATGAGATCAGATTTGAGGATTTTGAGCCTGGAAGCTTAAAAAATCTTGGCATTTGTGGTGCGACTTTTTACACTTTTTTTTTGTTGCGAAATTATCGATTGACGCAGATCCCTCATAATGGCTGTTTACAGTTAAGAAACACGAGTTTACTTTTAAACGTGTTTCAATAAACATTCGTGTTTCTCCTTCAGGACTGTGATTGCTGTATATTTACATGCAGTGCTTCAGTCCGCCGTCCAAACACTTTAGAAGTGTGTATAGAAATAACTTGATTGAACGTTGATTTTACTCCATATCAAATAGTTAATACTAATTAGAATCGAAGTGTTTACGTACCTACAACAAGTCCACCGGTAGTTGGTAATGGTATATTATCCAAATGCAAGGAGCGATAAGACTTTTTCCCGGTTTGTTTTACTGTACTGCTATCGGTCTGAGTATGGGTGACTGTCTTCTCAGTAGTTTTAATAGTTTCCTCCGCCTGTATCAAAAGAAATAACACACATAAATTTCAGAACGTGGGAAAAAATGATTAAATTAATAGCCTATTTGTAAAAATAGTAACCACCAACGATGAACGTTGCGAGTTGAAAGCTCTCCTGATTGAAGATTTATATCGAACAGGTGTATTCGCCTGCTTACTTACTTACTTACTTAAAGACTTCGTTTCGCATCAATTAAATGAATTAAAAGAGCTATTATCAATTTCAGTTAAGTATAAGCTAATTATCATCTTATAAATGAGTATTTGCTACGTGCAATTACACTTACACAAACTTTAAACCCTTCCTATTTAATCAGAGAGAGGATATTTGAATATAAATATAACTAAAAGACTTACGTATGATTAAAAAAGTGTTTGTTTGTTATAGAACTGAAATGCACAATCACTAGTTTGCCCTTTTGAGAGACGCTCTGTGAGTGGGCCTGTGATCAACTCTATCCTGCTTTTTGGGACGCACACCGAGTGAAACTTAAGTGGGTGTTGTATCCTCAAGTCGGGAAACTAGCAGCCGAGATGTAGTTCCACTTTGAGGAACAGAATGAGAATGAGGAAAAGTCGGCTCGCTTCGATTGTTCTCGCTCGTACAATGTACATGTATATTTAATAGTCTAATGAAAATTAAGAAACCGGGATACTGTTACATAGTTTTGCGTAATTTTGTTTTTCTTGACTCGTTCCCCAGCGATTGGCGCGTGTCAAAATATGTTTAAAAAGTTTCAAAAGCAATATCATATTCGTATAAAAATAGCATTTATAATTAAACTTAAATGACATCTGTAAGCATGTAATACGCAGAAAATTTTTGGAATTATTCGGGGGCGTACAGGCGGATATGCTCCGAGTGGGGGTCCGATCCTAGCGAATGTCAGCTCATCCGAGATTCTCAAAATATACACGGGTATCAACATTAAATTGCTTGCTTGCTTTGCTTGCTTATTTCTTCTTGTCTGGATGCAAATGAAACGAAATGCACCAGCTGGATTGATACTACATACTGTAAATCGGATATATTTAGAGAGCCTACTAAAAATTGAATATTTGAAAATTTGAAAGTAATTTAAGGCTAAATCTGGCGGTAAAAGTTCTAAGCAAGTCACAATGGGGAACCGAACCACCCATGCTAATAAATGTACATATACGTAAACTTCTTGTTACGCAATTTATGCAGAAACTGTTGAAATAATTAGTCAATTAAACAGTTTTAAGAAAATTAAATATACGGAACTAAAATATATTTTATGTTTTACTTATGTATATCGTCCATTTGAACTTCATGGCGTTTTAAAAATTAAAAATGTACGTCTGGTTGTTTGACGCAGACATTAATCATAAACTAGTGTAAATTATTGAATCACATCAAAGTTTGTGCATAAACTTAAACTGCGACTTGGGTAATCAAATATGTTTGCATATCTGCAAAGCAATGTTGACTGTTATTTGGCTGGCATGGTGGTGAAATCTTTGAAAAGCTTTGAAAGTAAAATATAAACTACATACTCGAAATAAAACTAAGAATTGTTTGCTTTTTTTATTTTGCCGCCGCCATATACTTTCAACAACTTCCTAGTGAGTTTAATAACCTAACCTAACCCAACGTCGAAGCAATCCGTTGCAAATGTTTCTTGAAATATTCAGTTTCTGCTTAACTTGTGTGACACATGAAATTTATGGTACTTGATATCCCTAATAAATATGTGTGCACAAACGCACGTAATAAATTTAGATACGATTTCCAAGGTGTTAGACTGTAGGACTGGCTGGCTTGCTGCATTTATGAGTTAATGTAAATTAGAATTGATGTTTCACTCGTGTAGATCCCAATTAAAAGGACATGCATTTCCGTTTACGCACTTGAACAGACCTGGACTTAATTAAAGAGCCATTAATTAACGTAAGAGCCAATTCACAGTCCCTGGCACGGCGTGTATAGCAGAGTAAGTAATGTTATGATAAAATATTTCCTGCAAACATTGCAACATGATGCGAAAAACATTTAGATCGTCTGACAGTTGTTTGCATTTTTGAGCAAATTGCTCGCAGAGGCGACGAGTGCCAAGAATCACGATACTCCTTCACGTTGCTGTTTATTTCAGTTGAAGTTAAGATGAGAGCCTGATACGCATCGCGTTTTATTATCTGCGGCTTTGCGTTGCGATGTTTACGTGAGGCATGCGATGTCAGTCAGAAGTGTATGACACACTTATAAGCGTGCCATGAAAAAGTTATTCATCGTACTTTATATCTACCAATACCTCTGCTAAATATAAATACGTTAAATATTTATTTACACTAAGCACAGTATTATTGCTATTCGGAAAAAAATATTACTATATACATTTGTATGTCCTGAAATAATATTGCAAAATGTGTTGGAATTATATTAGGCTACTTTCGCATTGGCATGCGATTTAAATAAATTCCGATATGAAAATAAAAATAGCATTAAAAGCAAATATCATTTCGATATAATTTTAGTTCAAATCCTCTCGCATAAGAGTTCAACAAACTCCGCCATGTTTAGAACGCAAGCGCCGCCACCGCAAGTGCAAGCGAGTTTGTACTTGAAGAAAGAATGTCTGCAAGGCTGCTACATCAAAAAGTACTCAGTCATCACTAGCTGAATGTTATTGCAACGACTTGATGACAACATACTTAATGTTATGTCTTGTAAATATTCTAAGTAAGAGAAACATTGGACTCACCGTAAAGGTGTAGAAGCCTTCAGGAACCTGCTGACCTCCAAACTTGATATTAATTGTGTACTCTCCGGCATCCTCCACGTTGTAATAGATGCTGAATGTCCCATCGCCGTTGTCCACAATATTAATATCCAGTTCAGTTCCACTCGTAGAACGAACTTTACAAGTGATAGCTCCAATACCCGCATTTTCGGTATTGACAGTGATACAATACTCTTCCCCACTGCTCAAGTTTCTCTGAATACCTTCGGTTATTTTGCACTTTTCCGCCTGGAATGCCACAGAACATATTAAAATCCAAAAAACCTACAAATGAGTTTTACAAAGCTTACATTTCCAATGGCGTGTGCATGTAGTTGGAACGGAGCCCCAGGTACTTGAACCCCACCATACTTCACATCAAACTTATATCGGCCAAAGTCATCTGGCACGAACGTGGCATCGTAGGTCCCGTCACCATTATCTGTTAGTTTGATCGGTCTCACACCTCCATCTGGACCTTTAACGGTCACTTCAAGGTCGCCATATCCCGCCTCGTTCGTGTCAATCTTAATACTAGCAGGAAGCGAAGCTGGAACTCCTTTCTCTGGAATGAGTACCTTCAACTTCTCGGGCTCGCAATAAGGTCGCACCTTCATATTGAATGGACTTTGGGGGATCTCCTGGTTGTTATAACTAATCTTCGCTTGTAGATCTGTACCCTCCAAGGGTGCCTGATACGTCACAAGATATGTGCCATCTTTGTTATCAATTATTTCCGGTTTGGGCTTCAGCGGAGCCTTGTTGGCAGTCATAGCTACATTTACATTCCCCTTGGGGCATTTGGACGCGTCGATTTTGAAATCCACAGGAACGTTTGACCTGCATTTGTTCGATTCTAAGCCCGGACCATAAGCTTTCACTTTATCAGCGTCGTTCGCATAGTCTATGTTGGCGGTGAATGGCGATCCCGGTATGTGTTGATCGGCAAACTTAATGGCGATTTCGTATTCGCCAGGCTCAGTTGGCACGTATTGCACGGAACATGAGCCATCACGGTTATCCACACAGCTCATTACTGCCTCTGAAGGACCCACAATTGCCATGCCCAAATTGCCCACACCCGCACCTTTTGTCTCCACTGCGAAGGCGTTTGCCTTGTTAACAAGACCATTTTGCAGACCAGGACCATACGCTTGGACCTTCTTCGCATCGCATCCTCGACGCACGTTCACAACGAAAGGAGATCCTGGGACGGGCATGTTATCATAGAGGATATCAATCGTATGCCTGCCCTCTTCGAACGGCGTATACGATACTTTATAAGTTCCGTCTTGAAGTGGAGTTACAAGTTTTTCAGTTTGAGCTCCCGAAGGGTTCGTGATAGTGCAAGTGACCTTCCCATCATCACCTGAAGTTGGAGTTTGTGCTGCACGTGGATCCACAAGAAAGTCCGTCGGCGAATCAACAAAAACACCTGCAAAAGTAGTAAATTGTAGAGAAATTCATATAGAAAATGTGGATTTTGTTTTTAGTTTTCGCAGCATTGCAACAATCAAGTAGTAGTATGAACACAAAAATGATACACAAAAATACAAAACGACTATAATGCAGAGCGAGCGAGTGTTGTTATTGGGTATTAAGAGCAAGAATCAGGAGCAAACTGTAGATATCACACTATTCCATTCAATGCGTTTACCAACCATGAAGTTGTACACCGAAGCCAGTCACGCGTATCCGATTGACGTCAATTTCAGGTACAATAATCGCCTGGAAGGGACTGCCTGGGATATGTGCATCGTTAAAAGTAATATTGATCCCGTAATCGCCAATCTCAGTCGGTAGATATGCCACTGAGCAAGTGCCATCGCCATTATCTCGGCAATTAATGGCTGCCTCACAAGGACCCTCAACAGTGACACCCAAACCCCCCTGGCCTGCGCCCCGCGTATCTATCATAAACTCCGCAGGCTTATTAACAACTCCTTTATGTAATCCAGGGCCAGTGGCTTTAACCTTCAATGGGTCACTTCCTGTAGTGCATTTGATCTTATACGGTCGTTGGGATATCGGCTCGCCACCGAAAGATATCCCTAAGAGATATTCTCCCAACTGTGTCGGAGTAAAATTCACTAAATAACCTTCGTGTGTAGGGATAACGTGGGCTTTTACTTTACTACCAGAGGGGGTGGTTATTGAGATGGCAAATTCAGCCTTGCCGGCGCCTTGCGTTATTACTCTAAATTGCTGTAAGCTGTTCACCGGTGCGGCTAAATGTGAAAACTACTTATGAAGGATACAGACACTGATGATCGAAAAACATATGTATCTCTTTTTGGAAAAGGGCAACACGGGAGAGGAATTGGTTCAAGAAACTTACTTGGTTCCAGGCCGTGTACTTTGATTTTAGTCACGTCCACAGCTGGAGGTGCCACTTGGAACTTCAATGGAGTATGGGGTACTTTAGCTCCGCCATAGTTTACCGTCAAGGCGTGTGTTCCCGGATGAACCGGGACATATTCAACACTGAACGTTCCATCTTTGTTGTCCAGGACTTCGATTGGTACTGCTTGTTTAGTGTCTTCATTGTGGAGGGAAACTTCAAGCTCTCCATTACCAGCATCCCTAAACAGTGATGATAAATATTAATATAACCTCACAAAATAACGCACACAAAATACCTCGTATCAATGTTAAAATATGTCGGGTAAGTGGGATTAGCTTTGACTCCATTTTCGATGCCAGGACCAAAAACTTTAACATTATCAGCATTCGTTGGCTCGGACACGTTAACCCTGAAGGGTGAATTATTTGTTGCAACGCCGCCATAATTGACTTGCACAGTATGCTTCCCAGCGTCTCTCGGTGTATATGATCCCTCAAACAAGTTCTCACCTTTCTGCACCAGATTGACATCCAATTTATTGCAATTCGCATCCAATATTTGAACATCTAGGGGGGCATTGCCTGCATTCTTGGTGTTCACAGAGAAGTTCGCTGGTTTGTTCTTCAAGACACCATTGGGCTCCACACCCGAGCCTTGAACCTTCACTTTATCCGGAAAGTAGTCAGTGTTTGGCAGAATTTGCGCCATAAACGGACTGTTTGGAATGTCTTCCTCCTCGTACAAAACATGAACAG
The DNA here is from genome assembly GCA_003054995.1 of Aleochara bilineata. Lineage (NCBI taxonomy): Eukaryota > Metazoa > Arthropoda > Insecta > Coleoptera > Staphylinidae > Aleochara > Aleochara bilineata. The sequence continues at coordinate 42,551 of NBZA01001431.1, forward strand.
CGTATTCGCCAGGCACCGTTGGGAAGTACCGAACTACACCTGACCCGTCTCCAAGATCGTCGCAATTAATGTCTGCCTGACAGGGCCCTTCAATGCTAAAGCCAACCCCGCCAGCTTCGCCATTAGTTTCAATGACAAATAATGCTGGATAGTCCACAACACCTCCAGTCAAACCTGGTCCATACGCTCGAATGTTCGTCTCCTTGTAGGGCCCCACATTAACTTCGTAAGGTGAGCGATGAATCTCCTTGTCAGCAAAAGTGATCATCACCACGTGACGGCCTTCCTTTGTAGGATGATACACTGCGTTGTAAGTGTATCCATCGACTTTATCCAATTTACACGGAACGTTGACCCCTCCAGGACCAATCACATTCACATTAAGAGCTCCTTCTCCGGCACCCTCGGTATGTATCTTGAAGTCGGCCCCGTCTTTTACACGCACCCCCTTCGATTGCAATCCGCGTCCACGGGCTTTCACCTTGCTTGGGTCCGCCAGGGGTGCAACACGAACGCCAAACGGGCTGTTTGGAATGCTTTTGCCAGCAAAGAAGATGTTCACGGAATGTAAACCAGTGCTCCCTGATGCGTACTCACAACGCCAGATATCGGGCGAAGTCTGGCGCACTTTCACAGGAACTGTGTCCTTGCGACCACTCGGATCGAGAATGATCACTTCTGGAACCCCATTTCCTGCATCTGGCGCACAAAAATGATAATAAATTAATATCCTGATTTTGATCTATCTGAATATTGAGTACCTTTTGTATAAATATCAAAGAAAGTTCCTCGCTCAACATGGACGCCATCTGGCTGTAAACCAGGCCCGGTTGCTTTAACCTTGGAAGCGTCTCCAGCATGTCCTTCCACATTAACCACAAATGGAGACTTGGGTACCTCGCGGCCCGAATAAAAGACCGAAACTTTATGTTTGCCTTCAATCTTCGGCGTGTATGCGACCGAGTAAGTGAGGTGTCTGTCATTGTTAAAATGCACATCAACAGGTTCCAGGTTCCCATTGGGATTTTCAACGTGCACTTCAACGTCTCCACGTCCTGCGGAGAAAGTATCCACTGTGAAGTTAGCTGGAGCTCCACAGACCGGTCCTGACGGTTCAACTCCAGGTCCATACACACGCACTCTAACAAAAAATCACACTTGCTTTAAGTATAATATCAAAGTTGATCATTTAAACAACCATAAAGTAAGCTTGACACTCATTTATGTTATAACACCATAAAATATCATCAAAAATTAAATACAATAACAAAACCTTTGTTATTACTTGGCTGTTAAACGGTTGACTTACCGAGGAGGGGGCACACTATGCACAGAAAAAATATTTTATAAGATATCTTATCCATCTGGACTTCTTTTTAAGGTTTTATGTTTGTTGGCTAATAGTTACCTGGTGGGATTTGTGCGTGCACGAATTGGAGCACCGGATTTGAGCTTAGCGGCTGGGTACTGAGACAAGTATGTCATCATACTCTGCTCGTCAATGTTGGGGTTAACCATTTCCTCGGGTTTGATTAATTGCGGGACGTTCAACCAGTCGTCCGCCAAGCCCATTGCTTCCGACGCATTCTGCACGGCGTTATTGGGATCCCAGTCCTCCCAATCAGGACACAGGCCTGGAGCAACTGCATCCACCAAGGCGCCCACCGCACGTCCATCGTTCCAGTCGGTGGTGAAGTTATTCACTGGGAGGTTGGGTAGCTTAGTTTGCACCCAGTTCATCAACCTTAACAAGAGTTAGCAAACTTGTATAAAGCCGTAATGCAGAAAGTATTCACATACCTCTGTTTAGGCGTTTGTTTGTTGCTATGTTGGTTCAGCTCGCTGTCGTCGTCCCATATTTGACTTGAAATCGAATAATGTAAAATGAGCGTCCATATTAAACCTAAGATGAGCTTCAGTTTGCTGTCAACTATATCACTAGAATCTGCAAAGAAAACAACGCCAAACGTAATTCAAGTTAAATCTTGTTTATAATGTTTAATGTGCCTCTTTCCTTCAAATAACTTTTATTATCACAGCCGTGATCAATGCGCGATTATAAATTAAGTAATCATAAATGTATAGACATTTATAGAAGCATTTCAGATGTATTACAAGGTCATTGAATGTAGTCTCATATAATGCCAAATAAGTATGCAAAGAAAACCGGAGCACGAGCATGAGCAAAAGTAGCATTTACAAGTGCACTTAAAGCCTTTTTAGGAATGTGGCGCATACTCAAACTCCATCAGTTCGACCAACATTTCTCCGACTAGAGACTAGACTGTTGTGTCTGCACTTTTAAAACTGAAGCATCGTATTCGCATCTCGTTGAAGTGATGTATACATGTTATGTAGAACAAACAATTAGTTGACTTTGAAACAATTGAAACACTTGTTTCTGTCAGTATATCGTGCCAACACCAAAAACAAAATGCTTACAAAGCTCAAACAGCGAACGTGTTTGAAGAACAATGATTGTGCAACGCCCACACTACTGTTTTTTATCATTTTGTTCAGTGATTCATTCAACTGGCAGCAGCACAAATGATACATACCTGGGACGTGATAAAATGTAATTCAAATAAACACTTTTTATTTTGCATGATAACTCGCAATATGCTGCGTTATGCTATTGTCTCGTAATTTAATTTTGCGTAATCATAACACAATGCGTAAGTGATTTCGGTCGGTATGCATTAGAAGTGCATTTTAAGCATAATATTTCACCAGGCAATAGTTTGTAAATAAAGAGGTTATAAACTGATTGGAAATAGGCCACCACATGTACATCTCAGCCTCACCTATCCACGCATACGAAGCAACAGGTTGTAGTATGAACTATGCAGAGATTGTATGCAGCGTCCGCTGCATATTTTGTTACGTCAAAGATTAATACTTATTCGATTCTATTCAACATTCCGGTGAGGTCACTCTTTGCTAAAAAAGTCCTATGTAATCAGACAACTCATCAATTCGCGGAACTTTTACTTTTACTATTGGTTTGTCTGTTGTTTTTGATGACACAAAAAGTTAACATTCAGATGATTTACATAAAAATCACACGCATATTTTAAATTTTGTTTGATAAATGTTTGAAATCAATATAAGTGATATGACTGTTCGTGAGTTTACTTATGCAAACATTCAGTATTCAGTAGGCCTACTTTGATATTTATTGCGTTATACTAAAAAGTTTGCCTATAATCTTATCAAAAAACACATAGAAATTGAATCAATGTCTTTTAGCTTAGTGTTGATATTGATTGATTAGTCATTGGTCTGAATCTATGGCTTGACCTCAGAATGTTGTTAATCATAACCCAACTCGGCATTAATTACTCGCGCGAATGAATGCAATTCTTCTGTCGTGACATGAGATCATTTCTATGTTTATTCCAATGTTTTTGGTATTTTTCTCAAACAAACATTTAATTTATCAAAGTGAAGGTGATCTTCAAGTACATTACTGCGCTTCGAGCTCAAGTCAAGTCAATTCAAGAATACCGGCCGGCCCAACAGAATGATGTAATTTATTTGAACGCCAACCACAGATAAAGATTCCACCAAACAAACTGGTTAGCGGCTTTGCTGCTGTTGAACGCTGAGTGGAACGCGAAGAACGGGCAAAGTTTTTTATTCGGTTTGCCCCAGGAATGCTTGCTCACTCACCGATATTGACGATCTTGATGCCTTCCTCCTTGGTGAGAAACTTAAGCGCCACGGAGACGTTCTCGAGTTTCTGCGAGCGGAACGAAGGGTGCTTATTGTGCTTGGGGAGCGGCTGCTGGGCGAGCACCTCGATCAACTTGATCAGCCGGAGGCCGTCGCTGAGGTCGGTCTCCAGGTTCCAGATGTGCTGTTGGCACACTTTCAGATGCTCGTTGGCCCACCGCGTGAACGTGTTCTGCTGGATCTTCTTCCATTGTGCGTCTTCAGCCAGGTCGCGCTCCGGGGACAGCATATCGTCGTTCTCGTCCGCGGCCTCGTCGAACTCATCTGATCCATAGCGGGCTGGCGCGCCGTGCTCGCCTATGGTACCATATCCCTCCACATCCATCCTGGCCTAGCCTGGCTTGCTTGCCAAGCTACGTAATCGTAACTTCCACTGATAGCAGCGAACAACGTGTGCAAATTCAGTTTATTTACTTATTCTCACAATATCTCCTATCTCCTATACCTTTTGCAAAATTCCTAAAACAACATAATATATACATTAACCAGTGTTTAAACATATGAAACTTTCAAAAATCATTAACAAACTGTATTTTAATATGAACTTAAGTGTGTTTGAACTTGATAGTAAAGGACACTCATAGTTTTAAAAGTGACACACTAGGCAACCCATTCAACATGAGGTTTGAATTTATTTTTGAATAAACTTTAATGCATCTAAGCATTGTTTGTTTACATCATGATCTATGATTGTTCGAGAAGATTCGTAAGCCAATCATTCGTCTATAATTAAATTACATTCATTGTCACACTTCCAATATTAATCACTTATTCAATCTTTTCGCCAAGAGGTGATTAATGGTCTGAGTTTTGTACGCTAATATATTTACTTTGTCGCCTACAACATTCCTGTGGTTTCTTTTTATCAATAATATTTCAAACTCATAGCGTGAACGGATATTTTACTAACCAAAGCTCTCCTCCACTCCATAACATTGAACAAATACATATGTGCATACATACTCACTTAAACTATTTTACAGCTTTCTTTTAAACACTTGAGCAATTAACTTCTCGTAAGAGCTTTACACTTTACTTATCGCTTGTGAATATCACTTATTGATAGCTTGCAGCTTATCTAATTACTTGTCTCGTTGACTGCCTGAAGGAAACTGTGAGTGTCCTGTAGGCTTGCGTTCCCGGTGGTTCAAATGTGTGATGTGTGTGAAATACTAATAATAGACTAGAAACACCGCAAGCTTTCCGCATATAAGTCTGCATGTGTAATACTCAATCGCGTTTGAGCCCCACTCGATGCACCTCAAGCTCACTCAAGCACTGAAGCTATACTCTTATTCGCGCGAAAGTACAAGTCCAAGTGGTCCTTCTTAACGAACGATTCGCAACTTATAAAAATAAATCGGCCCCCAATACCTGCATCCATAAGCTGACCCACTTTGCGTTGTCCATATAAGTCAAAGCCATGTTTAACATTACTTAACTTACGTTCACAGATGAACATGTATATTTTGTACTTAAAAGACGTCATTTTTATGATTGAATGTTTAATATAATAGAGAAATGTAAAGCTTTGATCAGAAAATATATGTATGTCATTGCGAAACTTATTACAATCAGAGAAAAATTGATCAAAATACAACAAATTACTCCCACAGCGCATCGCATATGAATTGCACACGGAGGTGAAACGGATGTAGAACAATACACGCACGGTAAACACCGGAAGCAGAGCATGGACATTGGCACCTATTCAACCTAAAATACAAACGCATCTCGTTTGAATAATCCAGCTTTTTGATGATTTCCCTCTTGCTTGTTAGTCGACAACAAACCTCCTGGGCGCGAGTATGTACCGCGCACTCACGCTTTTGTTCTTGTTTACCATTAAGTGTGCAGAATGCCAATATCAAAATCGGCGACCAGCAGTGCGCATCCCTCAAGGACTCTTACAAGGAGTACAGAGAATTTCTTTATAAGTATAAGCGCACCGCGCATAATTAATCATTTGTTTACTCTCATATCAGACAAAAGTCTACTCGGAGTCAGGAAAGATCCTCGATACGTATTTGGGTATTCCGTACGCAGCGCCACCCACAGCTGCCTTACGCTTCGCGCCCCCACAACGTCATTTTGGATGGAATGGCACACTACAGGCGCTGAATTACGGGCCGCGATGCCCGCAATTGCCAATTCGGCCCGACGAGAATGAGAATTGTTTGTACCTGAACATATGGTCTCCCGAGGTGATATTTGTGTGGATAAATTACTACCTTGAAGCAATTACCTAAGTCGCAAATTAACCCATTCTTTTAGAACGCAGCCCGATATGGTCCGTTCCCTGTCGTGCTTATTTTTGAAGGTGTGGAGTTCGCACGCAGCAACAGCATTCCAATTCCCGGCCAGGATCTTTCCGCCGAGGGGGTAGTAGTCGTGAATGCCAATTACCGGTTAAATGTGTTTGGTTTCTTGAGCATGGGCACAATGGA
>NBZA01001431.1:55640-70753 GCA_003054995.1 Aleochara bilineata
CAGAGCAGAAGCATCCTTGGCAATAAGCCGCGCACAACAGGAACTCCCAGCGTCATTATAGCACCAATCAACGCCCATCCTGCCTGAGTTCGCGTCAAAGATAATCGGCTATTCTGGCTTGCACTTCGGAGCAGTTCTTCCGCAGTATTGAAAATGATTTTGCCCTTTGTGTGTGGCACTCCCAAAGGTGAGAGGTGCACGCCACCCAAAACGGCAGTCAGTGCGCCGCTGTACCCGGAAATAGCTTCCGAGGATATGCGTCGGTCTTCTATGCCATTCACGCAGCGATCAATCAGAGGGGTTATTTGACTGGGGACAGCCACACAGATACAGCGAAGACACCACGCGGCCGCAAGTCTTGCTGCTTGGCAAGGGTGAACTAACACCGCAATTGTCGCTCCAATCAGATCTAAGGTTACAACAGTATCACAAAATAAATCCTCGCTGCAAACAATGGCCACTCACTTATTGATTCATCAGTCACCAAGTCATAAGCCGTGGTGCCTAAGCCGGATACCAAGCATCCAATTTCCTGAAGGGCACACACGAGTAAATGCTGGCTGAATAACGTCTCTTGGTTTAGATCCTTTGCATTCTCTGGATTAAAGTCAATGGAGTTCATCTCTTTGACGATTATTTGTGCTATTTCTTTGCAGGCAGAAATCTGTGCCTTTTCTCCAAGCATTTTGCCAAGTATGCTACGCAAGATAAAGTTTATACACTTGCGTGAATAAACTGCATCGACATGTGAGTTGGCAACCTTTGTATTCGCCACCAAGTAGAGAATATGTGTAAGCAAAGCCCGAATATTACGCTCCAGCCAAACAGGGCCAAGAATTTGTACAAATGCAACGTACGCCTAGCAAGAAGACGAGAAGGTCATATGGTAATGAAGTATGTAATTTCGCAGTATGTACTTACATGTGTTACTCCCACACGGACTTCCCGATTAACTCCACTGCTGCCCTTGATGATCTCACCAGTTCCCTTCAGAAACCCAACGCCCCCACGCAGAAATCCAGACATTAGAATTCCAAGTGCTTCATCCAAAGACACAACCTTCGTGCCCTTGGGAGTTTGCACTTTCTGTTGCTGTTGTGGGGTTAGTTGTTGCTGCTGCTGTGTCATGGCAATAAGAGCCCCCAAGAGTTTAGAAACATTACATCGGACTTCATAGTTGGATCCATCAAAGGCGCGGAAGCAAAAGGTCGCGAAATTCTCCAATTCGGTCGTGTACAAGAACGGAGCATGGTTTAACATTTCCAGCAAGCAACGCGTTGCGGCACAACGTACGGCCATTGCGCGATCAATGAGGCAATGCCTCATCGCCGCCCTGTATATATCTTTATGAACATTGCTGATTGCGCTGCCCATTCCAGCGCACACCTTTTCCAGGGTCAGCATAATCTCAATGCGAGCTTGCGATTCGGAACTGCGTAATAAACGAATGAGAATTTGAACAGTTTCCTCATACGATCGCCCCATCATACGTCCAAGTTTTTCATACATGGTCCCAACACAGCAAATGGCCGCTCTGGAAATGTCAACAAACAAATATGTCGAAACACATTAAGTATAATATTCAGCACTTACAAGCGCACTGGAAGAAAGCTTGGCGAGTCGTCTTTGTTCTTCAGAATGTCATTGCATTTATTTACAGTATCAAAGAGCAGGAAAGTGTCGCCTACTGAAAACAGTGTTGCAAGACATCTTGCAATCAGCTGTTTTGTTGGAGGCCCAGGAGATTCTTGAATATGTGCCATAAGTTGCTCAACTAACTTCTTTTGACATCCTTTTATGTCATTCTAATGCAAAAATAACGCGGTCTATTAAGAACCCAATTAGCATTTGTCAATTCGCAGTTACCTTTTGTGCAGCCACTAGGACTTTGTCTAGAAACCTTAGCCACTCAAAGATGAATATAGGCTTCTTCGACTGGGGCATCTGAGCCAAAGCCTCTTCATTTAGCGTTAGACTATGTGAGAGCTCCATATTTGCACCAAGGAACCGCGTAGAAAAGAGTGACCTACTTGCATTAACCTTTAAAACCCTTCTGCCGTGGGACAAAATATCACTTGCACTCTTTGCACACTTCAATCAATTACATTACACTAAAGACATGATATGAGGTTGATGATTATACACGCTAGAAATCCTCAATACACGTCAAGCCACTGACCAGCTGTATTGTTTGGCATAATTGCAAAAACATCACCCACTTGCCGATGCACTTGTACGTACAACACTAGGCGAATGGTGGGAGAAGAGTAATATTAGTCATTGCTGTGTTGCCATTGTTAAACTATTATAGAAACAAACAGCGCATGTGCAGTTTATTAATGTTTAAAAATAAAATAAAACTTTAAAAGTATAATTAACTAAAGTAAAAATCAACCAGTAGATATGTTTTTAAATATTTCTACGTCAATAAATAATTCAGTTGCATTGAAAGCATTCAAAATGGTAGCATTCAGTGATATAGCTTTCTTAGATTCTTTAATTTCCGGCCAAGTTACTGAAGTTATAGAATAAATTGCAGCTTGCGTACTTAAAATAGAATTTTTAAAAGTATCATGATACAAATTCATATGAAATTGATAGACAGATGCATCACTTATTGGTGAAAATAACCACATCCAAATTTTAAGTTCTTCAAACTCCTTACTTTTTTCCCGAACAATTTTAAACGCAAAGTACTTACCATCGAACCGAATTATATAAGTTGTTTGATTATCATTCAATTTTAACGTAAACTTCGGCTTAAAGTACTGAACCAATGCTCCTGTATGGTAATCTTCAAAATGAGCTAAAATATGTTTCGCTTTGAATAAACCAGTACACATTTTATCAAACGGACAAGAATATAAAATAGTCGCTTCGTCACAATTTTCCTGATTTTCTCTGTCAATGGACTCATAAGAATTGCACCTTGAGCAATTAAATTGCCCACTGTTAATATTATTCGTAGAATTGGTTCTAGAAATATCTGTTTGAGCGGTAGAAGGCGACTGGAATATTTCACTCGACGATAGTGATTTGGTTTTCAGTACTCCATTGAATTCGCAATCAACTGTCAAATAGTTTCCAGATCTGGGTGTTTTGCTTAAGTTATCAACGGAAGACGCCTTGCCCATGCCGATTCTTGTTAGAAGCTTGCTCGCATGCGCTGATGACGCGTTGGATATTTTGATATCTGGTAGTTTTTTACTTTTCTCCCTTGACCGAAATATTTCATGCATTTTGACAATACGTCCCTCTGGTGCCATTTTGCGCAATTCAAACGCATCCATAATGGCGTTATAAACATTATCTGCAAACAATGAACGGCCATTCTCAAGCCGGGCACGACAAACTGGACACTTCTCGGTTTTGCCCCGACATCGCCAGCAGATTAGATGCCCGTTATCACATTGATATATTGGTGGCTGAGATGTATCCAGACAGATGGGACATTCAAGAGAGCTGAGTATCGATGACATGCACGCAGAGAGCCGTTGGAAGTTGTTCGGCATAGGACCGCAACACAATGTCTAAAACCAAGTGGGTTAGTGATAAGTTTAACGTATTATTGGTGAGATTACATCAGGAGAGCAGTGAGCATTTGCCCCGGCATTCCACACTAGAAGAGATACATCCGCTTGACTACGAACAATCTGGGCGACTTCACTGATCCGTTTCCCAACCACGTCCTCCCCGTTGACTTCCAGGAGACAATCACCAGGCCGAAGACCTGCCAAAGCAGCCACCGACGTGGTGTCTAACTTGCTCACCCATGGATATGGATCCCACTTCCCGCGAGTGAGGTGGAAGCCACAAGTGGTGGCATCCGCACGTTTCACTTCAATGAGCCGCACCGAAGGGTTGAAGTGGTCGTCACTGGAAACATCTCCGTCGCCAGAAACACTCATTCTGTGCTGCGACACTCACTTTCACATTCAGACTGAGCACAAATGAATGTTATTAGATGTTTCACTTTCGAATCGTATGTACGTACCTCTTCTAGTCGCTAACAGATTGTAAGGACATTTCAAGGTAAAATAAGAGTAAGTGATCACTGAGTAAAGTACTTCCTAGTACATATATAAGTGGTCAACGCTATAGATAGTGAAGAAGACTGACTGACAATCATTTTAAACGTATGTAAAGCTAAGATCAGACCCAATGTCATAATTGTGGATCACCTTCACCCGATTTCTTGAATTTCAATTCTTGTTAGCAATGTCAAAGTATTTAACATGCGCATATGTATAATGAAAATATTATATGTGAGTGCGCGTCAAAAAGATTCGCATTGGCGTGAGTCAAACATGAATATTAATAAAACGTGCCTCCCTGCTTGTTTCGGTTATCAATTTCCCATTATCACTTTTACCTAGCTGCAAAACTCATAAAACTGAACAAATTTTAATTGCGACACACATTCTGTGTTTTAAACTATATTACCTGTGACTGTTTTTGCAAATTTATAAGAACATGACAACCATTTACGCACTTTCACTTTTTATGCTGTAGAAGATTTCTGAATATTTCTTTTCGGACTTTGGCAAAGAAGTCGCTTTCACGTCACATGCAGTGACATTTTCTTTCCTGCAGCTACTCGTAGTTTTGGGTTATACATGTATGAATAATTCATTCCATTTCGCGTTCTAAATTTCTGTTTCCGGAATATATATTATACTTCACTGGTTAGTTTTTAACATTTGGCCTTGACTTTAAATCTATCACAGCTAAAGTAATGTGTGTCAAGTGTAACGAAGAGGCAGACACCACGTTGAAATATTTAACTAACAACTAACAAGCATTAATTAAATGTAAACTTTGAACTGATGATGACTGGGCATACACCTAGTTTTATCTCTATATAGATAAAAATAGTATTATATTTGATAGTGGCGTTGTTTGTCACACAGGTAGAAACGCATATAGAAAACGTATAAGGAATTATAAATTATTCGTGTGTGGCTTGTCTTATCAAGCGTGAAACATGCACACATTAAGTTTATAGAAAACCTATCATCGCATAGGTACATCGCATCATAACAGACATCAAGCTTCAATCTTGTCATGTAATGTTATAGCGTTTCGAATGTTTGAACTTTGCCCATCAATTAACGCACACTCGGAGAGGGAAGTAGAAAAACATCACATGCGATATGTACAGAAGTGTTCAAAACACCTGTAGCACTCCCATGATGTTATTTCCTAGTTTGATTCATATTACATACCTACAACAACACAAACAAAATACCAAATAGTTAACATAACCTCCAAATAAATCAAGAAACTTATTTCGGTTGTATCTGATATACTTTAGTCTTTACATATTGTACATACATAACTTTCTATAAACTCATTTCTATATAAATATATACAGATTTTTGTGATACCAAACCATCAATCTTTCTTCCTCAGAAGCATTTGACTAATCTGTACAATGTACAAGTATGTTTTTAATCAAATTATATTCGATTTGTTTACAGTACGAGTTTTCTTATTCATGCGAAACAATGACTTGTATTTGACTTACTTACAAACAACAATTCTACAAACTTTGTCTGAACAAACACTTTAAACTGTCAATGCGATAAATATCCAAAGAGAGATTCTTAACGTTTAACTTAATGACTTTAACAATTGTTCAAGAAGCACCAGTATCTGTTGCATTGCACATAATATAATTTAAGAAACCTATAGAGAAACATGATGTAATGATCCAAAACAAAATAACAAATAAATACATACTTGAACGCATAGTAAGCTGGAGTGAGTGAGTGTGCATGTAACATAAGTTAAGTGCTAATGCCTGCAGATTTTTCTAAATCGGTGAAGGCCGATTTCTTCATTTCAATTGCACGTTGTACGCATATTTGCAGAAATTCTTCTAATACCTCCACGACAAACATGCGCCTAATACGACACATCATGTTTCAACAAATAGTAATAATACAATATGGCTGATATCTATCTATCATCTACATTATTCTACATGCATCTAGCTATCGTACGAAACTACATTTTCTGAATCATTTCAAACTTCTTTTTGAAGTCCATGGTCATCTCCTTCTTCGGGTCGAACTTTTTCTTGGCCGCCAGTCGAGCACGCAGCTCCGCCGCTGTCATATTTAAATTCAGCGTACCGTTGGTCTCCATCTTGTGATTGAAGGCGGCGGTTGTGTGATCGGCGGTATCATGACCGTTACTCAGGTTATTGTGTTTCTTTTCGGTGCCGTTGGCATTCCCATTCAATGTCCCATTACCGTCACTGATAACTGGACTCGGCGCCTGCGGTTGAGTTTCCTCCAGCGGGTCGACCACGAGCAGTTTTGTCTCACCAGCACCGGCCTTGATCAACGCAACGACCTCCTTGTGCGTCTTCTCCGCGATGCTCTCGCCGTTCACCTCGAGGATGCGGTCGCCCTGACGTAAGCCCGCTGCTTGCGCCGGTGAACCAGCGTCCACTTTGCCGATATACTGACCCGGTTTGCCCTTTTCGGCATGCAGATCAAAGCCATAACCGTCGAAGTCATCGCGCTTGACAATGTGGCACAACCGGGTGTTCCTGCTCGTTTCGGACATGCTAGCCAGTCAGATGTGTTTTGAATATATTTATTGTGCTCCCAAAGAACTCGCAACTCGCACACCGATAACAGAAATTTGACGCTGTTAGCCACACGTTGGCATCTTCGTGCAGATTTGGCAATTAATTGTTAACAATATACACAGAATGCAAACAACGCACGCAATACTGCTGATTGATTGTTGTGGAAATAACAAAATAACGACGACACAACACGGTGATGAAGCAATACAGCTCACAAACTCCACGAGCTACGATTCGCAAGCGACTGAACTAGGTGGACGAGCGCGCGTTCCACCGGCTTGCCGCTGTCTCAGTAAAAGCAAAAGTGCACGAGCAGCGCAGGCAGGTACACGGAGGTGAGCAGAGTGCACTGTAGAACTGCAACAGCTACAGGTTCACGCTTCACTGATGCTCGATGCTGTGTGTCACTCAGCGCAATTTAATAAACTTTCAACAGCACGAGCACTGCACAGGTGTAAATAGAATTTCTAGAATGACTTACAATTATCACCGATTACACCAAATAACTGATGACGTTAAATTTTGGAATATTCTGGAGCATTATCTTGTATTCACTTTATCAGTCATTTTACTCATTTTGGTTTGTACATTTGACGTCGTTTTAGATTTAGCAAAACTTGTTTCTCGTCAAACGAGTTGACTCTTCTCTGAGTTGGTTTCCACCTACCTAAAAACATAAATGAGTGACTGGAGTGTATGAAGCTTATGAAGAACTGGGTTTTATATTCATGAGGTAATCGAAATCTCTGAGCCAGAATCATCTAAACGTGAATCACACATTTATTAGCACTACGTTTAACCATGACAACTATAGGATATCCGATTATGATATCGTTGACTAGCTTTAATCACTCTTCGTAAACAAAAACACACAGATGCTTCCGCATTCAGAAAAACATCGCAAGGACCGTTTGTAGTATAACCTTTAAAATCGACAACAGCGCCACGTACATATAAAATTAACATTTAAATTTAAATTGAATAATGAAAAATTGCCTCTTTCTCAATCATCTTCTGCGCTCTATCATGCGTAAATATTACCAACTTTTCACTGTCGCAAATTTGAACAGGAACTCACAATCCTTTTTAGGTGTACTAACAACATGTATGCATGTTACCTGTTGTCGTACATGTTGCGCAACTTGGTTGTGTTTTATTTACGTTTGAATGTCGATTCAAACAAAGTTGTATAACCGATGCAATCACCACCACATAATTGCATTGTAATTGGCGTATTTTGGCGCAAATTGTTATTGTTTATAGCACTTGAAGCATGTCGTGAATGATTGTTCGAAAATTGACAAACCGTTTAGCTTGTGAATTGAGATTCCGTAACTTAAAGAAATGCCAAATAAATGAATAAACTAACCAAGCAGTAAAATATTAAAAAATGTTAGCAAATATACACAATTAATAGTATACTCAAGTATATTATTTATAGTTATATTTGAAACAAGCACGTGATGCGCAATTTACTTAAGTTGTTATTGACTCGGCATTCGAGAAAAAGCACGTCGCATTTGGTTACCATGACTATAACAAGCTATTAATGATTTCTGGTGGCAGATAATAACATTGTAAACAAGGAATATAATAGGAAGGTGATTTTCAAGCGGTTGGCAAGAAGCGCAACATCACGACTGGCCATGGATGGCCTTGGCGCCTTGCTGCATCTACGAATGCGTTCGATTATGTCATTTTCGCTGTAACACAAATGCCATCAATTAGTTAAATTGTTCATATTATTCTCACAATAAACCAACTAATGAATGGGTAATGACTAATCAAGTGGACGCATCTTGGTAACGGAAGGCTGTGAGAAGTGAGCCAGCTACCCGTTCATGAATCATGAAGGTATCTTTCACTTTTTATAATGTTATATCCATACAAATAATTACAACAATTACACAGCCTATATCCAATTATAGATTAACATTAAAGTACATAGTCGTACGTAAAATATACACACGAAATCCACTCACTGAATAGGAAATTATAAAATCTGATTGAAGAACAACAAGTCGACGGTCGATTTGTCTGTCAGTGTGTACGGCTGCTCGACCCTACCATACAATCTAAATAAATGCTCTAAGCTTAATTAACACTTAATTAACCATTACTTAATAATATCATCAGAAGTTCCAAAAATTGACATAGGCCATCGGAATATCAAAGTGTTGCTATAGCTTTCCTTTCAGTAAATGAATTGTACAATATTTTCATTTTCCGACACAAATTGCTTTTGTTTCTTGTTATGACCTATATGACTATATCACCAGTGCTTTTGTAATGAAATCACTGCTCTGAACTTTGGTTACACTTACGTTAAAAATGCTTCTTCTTATGTATAGCAGACTTCAGAAAAAGAGCACATGATCCACTTGAAACTGGTGCCTTATTCTTCCTTCATTTTATAACTTAAGGCTGCGTACTGCTTCTTGGTTGACGCCAATATTTGGAAGACGGCCTGCAAATTTGAGACGACCAATACTCGGTTGTCTCTAAACGGTTCTTACGAGTGACACAAACAAACATATTTTAAAAAAGCAGATCCCACATATTTTGCGCCGCCTGTTTGCCGTTTCTACACTCTGTAAATTCTGTCGTAACGCCGAAATTCTTGCACCCGGGCGTAACAAGTGGCTTGGCAGTTTCAAGTGGATCGTGAACTACTTTCCTCAAGTCTACTATATCTCCTGGTGCTATGACGCAAGTGGCGCCAGTGTAAGTGAGTAAGTGCGTCATCTTAACAATTATCCTCAGTTGATTGTTTTGTGTTAAGTGGAGACCTTATATCTTTAACACATATACACATATAAATGCAGCTATATAACGAACGTGTCATTCGGTTGGTTTAAATGTGTCTTTTTCTAAAATGCGAGAGACATTTGTTTGGTTTGAATTTAAAATTAATCCCAGCCCGTTGCATATGCTTAGGTTATGTTGCATTATGTTGCAATGCCGGCGCAAACGAGCCTTACCAAGCGACATTCAAATTTCCTGAATTTCCTTCAAGTGATGTTTTTACCTTATGATGAACCATGTTAATATGTTTATAGATAACGTCGATCAGAAAATCCTTGAATGTCTTCTCTCCGTGAAAAATGAATTTCACTGCTTCTGCTCGCGCTTAAACTCCGTAAGCGCAGTGTGTATTCGGAAGTGCAAGCGCGATTCCAGTGAATATCCTGAGTAATTTCGTCTGAAAGTACGTAACATGTGCACTATTGTTTAAACAATTTGCGAAAATGTGACTTACTTGGCGTCCTCTAGTGATAAAATAGCTTTCTCTCTATTGCCTGCGTCCCACTCAAGCAAAGCCAATTCCACGATAGCATAAGGAACAATATAGTTATCCTCGATAATTTCCTTCTGCAGAGAGATGGCGGTTTCGAAGCATTCGAGCGCCTGTAACGGGCTTCCCATCTGCTTCAAACATGCGCCTTTGAGCAGCAACAGCATCGCGCGATTGTCGTTGTCGTACTTATTCAACGGCACCGAATATGTAAGGTTGCACAACGCATTTTCGATCAGTTTCAGAATTTTATCCGCCATCGTGAAGCTCTTTTTCAGTAGTTTGAAGAGGTTCCACAGGTACATCAATTCGATTACTGGAAGAATCAGACTCTCGCTCTGATTGAAGAAGCGCTCGGCCTTCTTTATCGCAAACTTCTCCATGGGTAGTGATTTGCCCGCAATTCTCTGTTTATATTTTGGTACGTCTCTAAATTGGAAACAAACTCGTTATTCTATGCACATACATACATGAATGTGGGTAAACTCACTTCATAAGATTATGAATCACAACACGATCTGTCTTACATAGTTTGTCATCTTCCATGATCAACAGAGCCGCCTTTTGGTAGGAATACATTGTGCGCGACCAGCGGCTACCCTCAAGTAGGTAATTTGAGTAGATCAATGCCTCTTTCCAATCTGTTTTCATGCTATAATAAAAATGTAATGATGTTTGAAAATATAACCTCAATGAAAATATGTTTTGAACAACGTACCAGTTCACCCACAGCAGTTCCCAGAAGCAGAAATGGTGAAACTGTGGCCAGATATCCTGGCTCTTCCACGACTTGGTGTACCATTCGCAGCTCGCTGATAAATTGCCTTTCATGAACTCCAGGCGACCTTTGAAAAACAAAAACCAAGCGCCCCCTGGATACTTTTTCAACTGATTGGTTAGGATTTCATCCGCCAGTTTCAAATCACCCTCCTGGTGGCTCAACACATAGAGGACGATTAAATGATAACCTAGAAGCGTCATCACGCAGAGAATTTGGCGCAGTCCTTCGATATTATACCCATCTAGTAGGTCATTAATGCCAATGTTCTTATTTCCGGAAAAACCAATGAACTCCAGCAGCTTGATGACGCGACCCGGAAGCATGGAGATCATCAGGTTAAAAGTGCCAATGCCCATCTTCACTCCACTCTCAAAGTGAGTAATCGTCGAGCCACCCTTGGGCCAGTTTTGTTTCTTTAAAATCTGCTGACAGTCTCTGTAAGTAAGCAGTAGCATTAATTGTATCCTAATATGTTTTTGTAAAATACTAACTTGTATGAATTATAACATGAGCGGATTTTGATGCCAGCTTTAATAAAACTGCTCAAGGTTTCATCCTCCATGAAGGTCAGCATCGATTTCAGAAGCAAGCACTCGGCATGGCAGAGCTCAGCATGTGCTTCAAGCTCGGTGTACTGATCAAAGTTGGGCTTCTTGACCATTTTCCCCAAAGACTCGCCGATCGTCGCTTTCTTTCGGTAGCGATTACATACCGCCAAGGAATGCTTGAGAGCGTTACCAGCGCTGATAATCTGCTGATGTTCAAAGGTGAGCATCGCCTCTAAGAAGGTGAACACTGCATTTCCGAGTGCATGATACATGCTGACGTTTGCCCAGGGCTTCATAAGCGCCTTCGCTTCAGCGAATTTATTATTGAAGAAAAGATTAATTGCTTGTTGGGCTTCTTCGACTGCATTATCCAAGGTCATATCCGCAGGCATTTCAAACGCATCCTGAAACTAATTAGATTTCCAGTAAGTTAATAAAGTTAATTAAAAATATGATTTTCTGTTATCTGAAACTCACGTCGTCGTAATCATCGTCGTCAAGATCAAGGTCTTGGCTGAGATTATTACTACCAAAGTGGTTCGTGGGTGTCGTTGGCATCGTGGAGTTGTTCGAATGATTCTGGTTCATGGTGAGTTTATGCACGCTGGACGTGGAGCTTGAAGATGACGCCGTTGACTTGGCGATCGTGCCCGTGGAGACGGCGCTGTTCTTGAGCGCGGTGAGGTTGCTGCTGCTACTGCGGTTTGAATGTAGCACCTTGCCTGGAGTCGTGGGCGTCGTCGCCAGCGAGCTGCTCGTGCTCG
The DNA here is from genome assembly GCA_003054995.1 of Aleochara bilineata. NCBI lineage: Eukaryota > Metazoa > Arthropoda > Insecta > Coleoptera > Staphylinidae > Aleochara > Aleochara bilineata. Next base: position 67,630 of record NBZA01001431.1, read on the forward strand.
GCGCGTGGGTTACGATGGTCAGTGACGCAGAGCTTGCGGTGGGCGGCAAGGGTGACTTTTGACTCTGACCTTGGGCCTGATCTTGGTCGTGAGCGGCCTGTTTCTGACTTTGAAGCTGGCCAGGAATCGGAGTTTGGCTAAGCTTCCGCCCTTGAGTCTGCTTCTGGTTCGGTGCTGGGCTTAATTTCGACGCAGGTGATTTATTCGTCGGCGAGTTCGCTCTCGCATTAAAATTCGAATTCAATGTCGTAGCCGCAGCAACTAGCTCTTGTTTCGCCTGCGCGAGTGTCGTTGAAGACAGCACTCTGTGTACTATTTGCACAAACATACAAAAAATGGTTATTCTATGAAATGTTCATGTTACAGTGTGGTACTTTCTAATGATTTGCGGATGAACGAATTGCATGGAAATGAAAATGTGAAAGGAAATTGCACTTCTAATAAAAGCCACTTGCTATACCGACCGCAGCGCGCAGGAAATTGGCGAAGAAAGTCAGCGAAGAAATTCAGCGCAGCCTCAATGGTACATGCACATTTCTAACCGTAAGAGTTTCGAAAGTTACGTGCGCTCGTCTTGCAAGCAGCAAATCAATTACCCATAACCTAATAACCACCATGTTTATTAAATTCTAAATTATATCTGCACTTTGCCCTTTAATTAAACTTCAACAAGTTGAACTTGTTTTTATATCGCCGAGTAATTTGAAATTATTTTAAATTAAACAATAACTCGTATGCATACCTGTACATGACGCACATTGAAAATTACATATGTACTTCGTTAAAATGTAATTATATTGACAGGTTAGGTTAGGCAACTCAATATACTTACATCATAATGATATTCAAGAAAAGTTCATCAACTGATGTGAGCACTAATATGCTACGGTTTTATATGCAGAGATAAATTAATGACTAATTGATAAATGCATTAATTAATCTCATAAATACGAGAATATGTATAGAAAATAAAGTTACCTATTAATTTAGTTAGTAATTAACAAACGCGAGCTGCACTTTAAGTTAAGTCTTTAACTTGACAAGCGTTTGCTGATTGGAATACCAGCGTAGGTTGTCGTTGATTAATTAATCGAACAAATGCACTCGGAATCAAATTGTATTACTTATTATTAGCTCGGTTTGTTCCTAAGCGGCGATAATCTTATCGGCCGAGACATTAAAATTCTACGTAGATACTTGTCTGGCCAGGATTAATTCAACTATTAATTTTTCAGAGGCTCAGAAGTATGTAGTGTTTAGTTATTAAGAGTGGATTGTTGATGGTACATAAACAAATTTGTTAAATCATTTGTTTACCATTTGATTGTAGTGTTAATTATTATTAGCCATTGAACAGCACACAATACCACATCACACGGTAGAGTAAAAATGCACTTTCCAACTGACCGCAAGCAAGCAAAGCAAAGCAATGCGCGCAAAGTGCGAACCGTAACTGAAAATCGGCTATTTCGCGCTAGCTGACTTGATGCTTGCGGAAACTGATGGAATGGTCTGTGCTATCACCGCCGACTCAGCAGTGAGTTGTGTGCGTGGGTAATTCGTTGGTTTCTAGGTTGGTTGAGTATTTCGCGACGCTTTCTTTTACTATTTAATAATCATATTTACGATACAGCTTATTGCTTTTCACAATGCCCTATTTTCCACACGATTTTACGCATTTGTATCACATAAGAAACAATAGCAATATACTGGAATGTATGTAAGAAAGCGAAATTACATAGTTTTGCTTCATATCATCGAAATAATAAATAACTAGTTCTGATAGTTTAGCAATTATTCATATTAGTACATATACTATCTTGTTATGTCAATTAAAATGATTTTACAATTAGTATTTTTCTAAGAATGTATTTTGTTGTTTTTATGATTTGTTTTTTCTATGATTTAGATACATACTGAACTTTGCTTTCGTATTCCAAGCTTTACCTCAAAGTTATTATCAAATTATATTCACAAAAACGCATTATTATCAACGCACTCTTTATCTTTAAAAAATAATTCCCTTATCAGGTTTCTGCGACAATGCAATTAAAACGATAAAAATACTTTTGCAATTTATATGTTGTAAGTATGCATTTTCACTTGAGAATTGCGATCATTAACCTCTTAATAATTTCGTTTTAACCTTTAACAACGTCATATGTACATTCAGGCATCGCAACGAGCGCCGTTTTAAATTTTATAATGCAATTTCAAATAAACAATGTATGCGCTTTGCTGTCATGGCAGAGAAGCGCACTCTAAACTCCATTAAACTCTGCACTAAATACACTTATTAATATACATTCGATCCCAGGCGAAGGTTATTACCATGCCGGGAAACCGGGAACAGGTTAAGGTTACGTGCGAAGGGCAATGGCGTCTAAAAATGAAACTATCTTAATGGGACCAAGTTGAATATGTACAAGCACACTGAATTTCACAATCCAGTTAGCGATTCCAGGTCAGTAATCAGCGATTCAGGCTAATAATGAACGAACATGCTTCTGAACTAAAATCAAACCAAAAATAAAAACAAAATAAATAAATACATTACACGCTGGCGGCGGCCGAAAACAAATTATTGTTTATATTTTCTCCTCGTCCTTAATCGGTTTGTAATCACGGTCAAAGTCATTCGATCGAGCACATGTAATATGTGATTGCATATCACAGTTAGGCAAACATTTATTGTACATATATGTATGTATATCTAATGAGTGTAGCAATGTTTCCTGTTGTTAAATAAAAACCAAAATTAAAATTAAATTAAAAACATATGTATCTGCATGAAACAACGCTGTCCTCATTGCCGTTGTTTGTGTGTGGTGTGGATTCACATACTGTATGTATGAATGATTCATCTAATGCGTTGTACACGTAGAGACCGAACAACAGCTGCACGATGAAACAATAAGACAACTAATTGCAAGCTTGACTGGGTAGTTGCTTGATGCAAGAAGCAAATGAACGAATCCAACGACTATTGTACTAACCTTCAGCCATTGCAATTAGAGATTTGCTAATGCTATGCGTATGTGTCACTTGTTTTCTGTGTTATGTACACTATGTAGTCAGTCAGTTTATAACAGTAGTTGGCTTCAATGTTAATTCAATTACGTTC
>NBZA01001440.1:0-53045 GCA_003054995.1 Aleochara bilineata
TCTGACAGTAGTGCCGAAAGTACGTACTTTCGACCGAGGTTTGAAGAAAAATCAATTTTTGCATTTATTACCTACTAATATAATGAATTAATGAATAAACCAAATACGATAGTCAGGTTTAAGTAATTTGTTAACTATTGTAATCGATTACTCAATCAAATTGCGGCGAAAGCAGCTTCGTAGCGGCAAGAAATCATTTATACCGTACAATATACACAAGTATTTACGAAATAATGATGAAATATATAAGAAATTGTCCTCAGTAACTGCCTTAACATCTGCAAATAAACTTACAACAAAATATGATATGATATTTAGCAAATAAAGAAAACTTTTAAAATTATTCAAAGAATAAGACAGATAAGTATATATAACACTCAAGTGTTGCGTTGTTGAAGCACTCATTTTGTCGAATATTGTTTATATTCTGCTAGAAATACGAATCTAATTAATATATAATTAATTAATAATCATTTTAATATTAATTAATATATAATATTGATTAAAGGAAGCTTTGTTATTAACAGTTTTAAACTTTAGTGTGTTACCGACTTATGAGTGCTTCTCAATTATATTAGCTAGTTTTAAATTAATTAATTATTACCTTATAAATATTGTTCAATGAAATTAAATATAAACTTTAATTATGAAGTAAATGTGCAAATTTGTTTCTAGTTTTTAAAGAGGTTTTATAAGTTTTCAGGGGAAAATCGATGACATAATTACTCTTTATCACGTTATTTCTCTCTCGCTATGATATTTATAATTCAAAGTTGCCTTTTCTCTGCATAAAAACACTATTATAGGTTAGCAAATGCAATAGCAATTGAAATTGCATGGACATTTATTCGCATTACGAGTAAATTACGTCAATGCCATTCGTCTTGAAAGAAGACTATTAGACCATTAAACTCAATCAAACATCAATCCAACTAACGCTCCACAGCCCCCACGCTGTATGTATGTTAGTGGAACGCGCAGGATCGATCGCGTCCATGAAATAATCCATAAATTTCCTTCGCGGCGTCGCCGGCTGACCGCTAGCTAGTTCGCCATTCAGTAGACGGTCAACCCGCCAGCGAGCCAGAACCCCAGCCCCGCGCATCAACATGCGTCTGGTAACGCGGTAGGTACCCGAACTCTGCGTTCATTCTGAGATGGGCAAGCGTAACAAGTGCAAGGCGCGCATCATCCCGCCGCAGGACAAGCGCATCTGCGGGAGTATCTGCTTCTGTCAGATGATCGTGGTCTTCAGCAGCGTGTCTCTGATCTACCTGACGGTGGCGGTATACATCCCAGCCTACAAAGCATTCCATTCGGGCTTCGAACCCACCCCCGTGATGTGCCAGACCATCAACACCAGCCTGATCAACAACTGCTCGTGGGCCTCCTGCAGCGAGTGGTGTCTCACGAAAGCCTCCGGCTTCTGCCCGCAGGTCCACGTCACCACTCGCCAGAACGGCACTAACATCGAGCTGCAGAACTGCACCGGCTTCGCCTCTATCGCCTGCCCCCAGGTGAACCCCGCCAGGCTAAAGCGTTACAACTGTAATAACGGCTCCGAGTGCGCCACCCTCAGCGGCGTCTTCAACTGCTCCCTGGGGCACTGCACCAACTTCTCCGAGATCTACCAGTGCCACCACAAAGCCGACGGCTTTGTGCTCGACAGCGACAAGGACAACACCAAGCTCTCCGGGTTCTTCGAGTGCAAAGGCTCGCGATGCGTGAAGATCAAGCGCGCGTTCAGCTGTGATCGATTCTGTCCCGAGATCCAGACCAACGCCAGTAACGTGTACATCACCATGGACGACTCCGTGCACATTGTGAATTGTTCCAGCTTAAAAGCCACCAATGTGATGAACGGTAACGAACCGGGCAGTGACATCAAACCCGAGACTATCTGGAGACACGACCAGCAACAAATATTGATGATTTCCTGCTACACCATCGCGCAGAATGGCTCTACAATTAGGTATTATAACCTTTAAAATGGTTCACTGAAATTGTAGATTTAAAAATGAATTGCAAGCAACACAAACAACACCCCTTCATGAATATTTCTAAGGTCGTTGCGTGCAAAACTTGCGGCAATTTGCATAACTCACAAAGATCAATACTTTTGATTTGTTTTTACATGAAGATTACGTATTCTTCGAAGAAAACATCAAACTTAATAGCGCGTGGTAAAGCTATTAAGTGAAAGAAGACAACTAAGTATCTAAAAGTCAAGAAAACTTACTACCCCGAAGCAAGCGAGGCGAAATCTAACATATAACGCAATCGATAAATGCATTACGAGAATTTATGATGAAAGGCAGCGTCGCGACGCCGCCTCAACCTTCACAATTGACTTATCATTCAATGTACATACGTTTATTCTATTTCCAGTGGAATTGATTGCGTTAATGGGACAATTTATAACGCCACGGATATCCCTAAACCCTCAATGAACTTCACTTCTTTCTGGAAGATTCGCAACAAGTGGAAACAGCTCTTGGATCCTGCCCAAAAATACATCCCCCCACAGTCGAGCCTTACGATCTTCAACCATTCGAAGCTCTTCATCAACCTGGACGGCTGCGTGAACACGTTAAAGGGCGAGTGTCGGGAATTCCTGCAGACGAACGGACGCGACGGACGGAACCAAACCGCCCAGTCACGATTTCCCTGTTATTACAATAAAGTGAGTTGTTTGCCTAGCGTTTCATTAACGTAATTAAATCGAATGCAACGCACGTAGAACAATTCAGAGAGGGTGGTGGCTCGCTATGACCTCGAGAAAACATGGCGGCAATTAATCATCGCCATCTCCGTGCCCTCGGTGCTCTTCGTGGTATCCTTCCTCACGCTGTGTGTCATCATGCAATCGGTGAAGGTGGGCGACGACACGAAGATGCGCTGCAAGTACTGTCTGGGCAACAGCGACCCCGACACCGCCGAGATGACGTCCAGCAACAGTAAGTATGAGGTGCCATCGCCACTGGACGGCTCGTCCAAGAAAGACGACACGCCGTTGGTGAGAAAATAACTTTTCTTGTGTAGATTCATGTAGCCTTAGCGGTTTTCTTATGGGTTTTATGAACTCTCATCTCATTTCATCCCCCACACACATGACACAACATCATACCGTTATTTTCTGTTCGAAATCTCCCACACTTAATTGCATAAAAAAGTCGTAAGTTAAAGAAGATGGCGGCGGGAGTGACACTCACATTAAACATTGATATATCTTCCCCGCAGCTTACGAAACGGATATAAACATCATAATACAAGCGCTTAATGAACATTGAACACAGACCTAGGTAGGTAATTCATATTCTCGTGCGTAAAATGGGTTCAACTTCCCTCAATCGTTTAATTGAATAAGTTGGGACCAATACTTACAATTACATGTACACTGACCTAGATTTGCAACTTCCATGCCCGAGAATGGCCATGAATAGGATAGAAAACTTCTACAGAATTCAAATGTTGTATTATTGCTCATTGTTGTATGTAGTGATTACTTAACTCCAGAAGAAAAGTTAGCGCTTGGAACTTAATTTTATCTGTAAACTTATATATTTATAAATGTTTCTTGTAATCTTAAAGACGCCAATGTTGTGTTCTTGTGTCAAACATAAAATCATCATGTAGAAACATAAGTGATTGTAAATACTTGTTTATATCAATGTTACTTCAGCTTGTTGTTAAATTAAATGAATGTGTGTGATTGATGAATAAAAACTTATAATATCAATGCTTACCTAATATTTATTTCCTAATCTGAAAATGCAAGTAGGTAAGTAAGGTAGTATATCACATGGAAAAAACATCCTTTCTCTTAAGTTTAGTGCTTAATACCCTAGCGAACCAACCGAGAAATCAAAGGATACCGAAATGATAATAAATATTTACATGAGAAAAACACTAAACCTTTAGAAATTCATTGAAACACATGAATTTCCTTCTTGATTTTTTCCATAATTTCACTGACAGATGGCCGCTTTGAAGGGGCACTTGATAACATTAACCTCAACAAGTCATATTCCTTCGGGTGACTCAATTGGAACTTATCAGGAAACTGTCCGCCGCGAAGTTGCTGCAGTTTTATTATACGCTCAGTTTCCGTACCAAAAAACACCAACAATTCAAAAAGAATCACACCCAAAGAAAAGACGTCCACCTTATAATTATAATTCGTTCCCCGTTTTTGCTCGGGGCTCATGTAAAGTGCGGTACCCGCATCGCAGGTGTGTTTATTTTTGGGGGAACCCAGCAGGGTGCTGTTATCACCAGAATCTTGCATTGGCGTAACGAGGCCAAAATCCCCAACTTTAATCTGAGCCGCTGAGGTGAAAAAGATATTGCTCGGTTTGAGATCGCGATGAATAAGCTCCATTTGATGTATGTATGCAACCGCGTTAAGAATTTGATTATAAATATCATAGATAACCTCTGAGCTGCGGTTTGCGTTGTGCACAAGCCAGTGCTTGAGCGTCATCTTATCACAAAGCTGCATTTGGATAAAGAGATATCGCCGCTCTTTATCCATACCTGCCTTAACATCATGTATAGAATATTTACGAACACTACGACGACGTGAGCGTTGACGGTTTGATGTTACAAGTGGCGTCGCCATTTTGTTTGTTGAGTTTGCAGAACTCTGCGTGCTATTTGACCGCGTTCTCGTACAACTTTTACTCTTTTCGTCCTCAAACACAATAAAACTATCCTCGTCCACGTCTAGATCACTTGGCAAACATGGCGGTGTGATGTCAATTGTAGCCGAATCTGAACGTTTCTTACTATTACTAATACTACTGCTTATGCTATCTTCAGTTTCCTCTTCGTCGTTATCCTCCTCCTCTTCCACCTCCGAAGAAGAATGATCGTCATCTTCGTAGATGTCACTGCTGAAGAAGGAAGCATCAGGAATGGGTTTTAAATGCGGAAGATGCGTGAAATCCGGTAAAGCTTCTTCATCCCACGAAGTGCTATAACGCACAATGTTTGGATGATCCAGCTTAGCCAGAGCAACTACTTCACGCAAAACTCGCTCTTTTGCCGCCTCCCTATAAGAAAAACATGTACATTTAAAAAATCCCCCAGAAATGGCAATATGAATGCCGTACCGCTGAGGAAGTGGAATAATTTTCACAGCGTAATTCGCTTTGTCGATCTTTTGCTGCACTTCGAAGACAATCCCGTACCCGCCTTTGCCCAATTGCGAAATTACATTGAAATTCGTGAGGAAATGCGACTGCGTGGGTCGTGCATCGTTGTAAACGCTATGGAGAGACGTAGTACTGACATTTGTCACTGCAGAAGCTGCAGATTCAAACGACTGTGTACTAGAAATCTGCCGTTTGACCTCCACAGGGTGTGTTCCTTTAACCCACCCGTAAACTGTCTTGAATTGCGCAATGAAGACCGTCAAGAGTATTAAACTAACAGTGATAAACATCGTCCTAAGAAAAGTTGAGATATACAGTATAAAAATTGACAGAAACACAAATATCTATATGTATCTTACTTTCCGAGGGTAAACCCGTCCAAAGCACCGTACAATTTCGAGGTGTGATTTCTGCCCTCGCAGAAAACTTTACTCCCTCGCTGGACGTCCAATTCCGTGTAGAAATAATACCCGTTTCCGTCTACGTAATTAGAGCTGTATAACACCGAAAGGGCGGTACTCTCATCCACTTCGTCCTGAAGGTGACCTGCTGGCACCGGTTTCCAAGGAAATCTCGTCCCTGGATTTGCCTCTAACTCAGCGCTATTTACATTCCGCGAATATTTATGAAGAACGTTGAGCATCTTGACAGACTCGTGAATGTACAATTGCTTGTTATGCATGCCGAGGTAAATCGCAGGGGACGCGATGGCGTGGTCATTGGGACGTGCCTGGTCAAAGACGTCGATTGGGATTAAATCCCGGCCATCCCATTTCCATATTTTAACAATTGGAGTGTCAAACACATATTGCCAAAGAACTTCCGTTTGGTGTTTGTATTTGGCACAGAGAATACCCTGTGGTAAGATGGCGGTTATGTTCAAGGCGGAAATGGCGGAATCTAGATTAATGCAGCTCGCCGGGGGAACTTTAATATTATGGTAGCCGACGCTAAAGTTCCATCGTTCAACACCGGTACGGGGTTCGTGAGCCCGAACGGTGGTTGTACTGCGTTCTATTACAATGATATCCTCGAAATCGTCATCCTCTACCTGCGTGACGTTCCGGCAACCCTCGGAGGAACATTCGTAGAGCATCTCGCCAGTCCTGGCAATAACACCATAGGTACGCACATCTCTGCCGCCGGCAATAACAATGTCACTCGAGTACATAAACGAAGATTTCAGAAGGTTATCTGCGTTGATTGGTATCGCATCAATTGTCTTCCCGTTGAACTTATACAAACTCCCCGTGAGTGACGGGATGATTCGGACCCACTCGCCGTTATTCGTGAGCTGGGCACAAACAAGATGATGCAATTTGGAACACAAACAACACTTGTTATCATCGAATGATTACCTCTACACTTTGAATACTGGAAGTTAACAATGGTCCATTATCCGTGCCGACTTCCCACGCCACCTCGCCGTTGGCTCGCAAGGCACTCAACTTGCCATCCAAGGTACTCACGAGTATGTAACTTCGAAGATGCGTTGCGTTAAACTTTGACCAAAACAACAAACTTAACCTAAAACAAACTTACCCAGTGTCCTGCTCTTCGACGCAATGTGGCAACTTGCCAATCTCGGGCTGTTCGTTGTTAACATTCTCGCACTTCGTCAAGCAGATGAGCACCAGGACACCAAGCACTACTTTCCAAACAAACTTAAACATCGTCTTCTTCCTGGACTGCCCTACATTCGGTTAGCTGCTGTGGGGTGTACGTGCGTTGTTGTTAATTCCAACATGCATGATTGTAATCCAATTGATAAGGAATGCGAATGACGTCCGAAGCTTTTGCCGAAATGCACAACAATTTCAGGACTGCTAACCCAGTTGAAACAAGACAACACTGACAGCCCGCGGCATGCGACTGACTCATTCTTGATAACGTGGAGGCTTCACTGATTGGCTGTGCGAGGTGGAGTGGCATCTGTGGTTGCAACACAAGTTTGAACTTGTTTTCTAAAACAAAATGCTGTTCCTAGTGCAACATGTTGTGCGTGCTGGTTAGTAAACAAAGTAGATTACTTATAATACATACAGGTTAACTCATTGCCAAGGTTGTCATCGTGTTAATACTGATAAATTATGTCTAGAATATTATAAATCAGACAGCAGCTGCCATCTACAAGCTAACCTGTAACTAACTCCAAGCGAAATGTTTAAAACTTTCGCGCCTCTTGACGCAACAAGTGTTCATTTTTAAGACATATTTATTATCAGTTTATTCATTATATAACATGTCTTCCTGGCAGAATCATGTTTATATTCATCCCGTAAGAATACTTTTGTTTTTTAACGTTAAGAATTCTTCTGATTTTTTGTTTTCTTCCAGATATTTCCAATCTACCACCATATTCTTTTTCATTTGTCTATTCTTTTAATAATCGCAGGATTAACTGGCAACCTTCTATGTATTTTAATGACTGTATTGCTAAGTATTATAAATTTTGGTGTGCTATGTTTAGGAAGAATTGCATTTCGCTTTTTGGGGTTAGGATTTTGGGGTTTGTCACTTGCCCTGACTGTTCTTATAGTTCAGCAATCAGAGGAGTGGATTCTATGGATGTTTGGCTTCGCATCAAGCTTTTTATTATCGTGTGGAGTGGAACAACTCTTTAAATATCCGCACAAACGCGCAAAATTCATGTACACGTTGAACGTAGTTGGCGTCGCCATTTGCATGAGTATGCTATCAAGTGTCAACATTGTTGACGGGGTCTCACACAGTTCAGTTACAAGATCAACGATATATTTATTAGCAATGTTTAATGGATCTTTACACGTTGCCTGTGTGGAGGAAAAAATGCGAGAACTATACCCAGAAAAACAGGATGGTGATGTACACATTAGATATGTATCTGCCATCAGATACAATCTCTTCTCAGACCCACGAATATTCTATAGAAAACTCTAAATTTATTTACTTTTGTCGTTTTTTTTTCGTCATTTACTAACACATAATAAAACTAATTTAGGACTTTACTAAGTCTGACTCCAAACGCGCACCGAGGAAATCTTTCAATGCGTCCGCACTTTTAATAGGCCACGTTCGCACTGTCGTGGCCAAGTAGAAGTAAAAGTCTGGAACAGTAATGATTTTCTCCCCACGGCGCTGAGCGCTTATCACTGCAGCCGCCACTGCTTCGGGAGTCTCCATCTGCATTGAAGACTTAAATCGCATAACAGGATTTTTGCAGAGTCCTGTATCCACCATGTACGGGCAGATAACAGTGGTCTTAATGTTGCAATTCGGGTAGTACTTCAACTCTTGATACAAGGCCTCAGTCATGCCCAGAACGGCAAACTTGGACGCGCAATAAGGCACCAAATTTTCAAGACCAATGATGCCAGCGCAGGAAGAAATAGTCACAATATGTCCGCGTTTGTTTTTGATCATCGATGGTAATATAGCTTGGATAATCTAGATTAAACAAATCGCTAATAACAAATAGATCTTTTGAGAAACTTATCGGCGGCTTACCCAGAAGTGGGCCAAGACATTAATACCAAAGATGCGCTCAATCTCCTGCTGGGTGTGATCCAGGAGTTTATGCGTTGGCATGATACCTGCATTGTTGATGATGATGTTAATGTCGCCCACATCTTTACGCACCTTTTCGACCGTCTCGAAGACTGCTGCCCGGTCAGACACATCACATCTACAACAAATGTAAGGTTAAAACTACCAGTACCACGTTTCGTTTCGATTCACTTTCTCTATTTTGGATTGTGATTATATAGATATGTATACGTACGAGTAGCAGTGCGCTTGAGGATATCCCTTCTTCGCAATCTCGGCCGCAGTCTTATTGTTGTTTTCAGCGTTGATGTCCCAACAAACAACGGTTGCTCCGTGGGAGGCATACTGGATGGCTAACTGCTGGCCTATGCCATGACCGGCTCCCGTAACCTGTCAAGGTCAACTTAAAACATGCCTCAAAGTGCCAAATGTAAAAGACTTACGAGAACAATCTCGCCCTTCACTGACTCCTCTTCTGCTGGCACAAACTTGCGATAGATGGACTCGCCGAAGAAGTAGACAAATTTCAAGAGGAGCAGAATGACATCGCCGATGATTTGGGCGATTTCCAATGCCTGTTCGCCGATACTCATGTCGCTGGAAATAATCATTATGTACTTTAAATAATCATGTTGTGATGTGATAAGTAAGTGTAAAAGATATAAACTGCTGTCGCATCACTCTCATCGCAGTGCATTAATTATTACAACATGTTCGCATATAATAGATAAGTGCTTATTAATGGCGCATCAATTCATGGCAAAAATGCGATAAAATTATGGAAAAGTTGTTATTTGCACGTTGTTGTTGGTTTTTATTACGCTAGCGTGGCCGAATGTATTTTATGTAAGTAACGCAGTTTTTAAAACAGGTATTTTAGACGGGCTCTTAATTTCAACAGAACTTCAATGGCCTTGCTCCTATTTTATAAGCAATAATCGACTTACTTGCTTACAATATTTTTGGGATTGAATTAAATGGTGGTGAACTAAAGTGAATGTGAACAATGGTTTAAAATTTAACGTGTTGTAACTTATATGCACTTAACACAAACTTTAAGTTAATAATCAAACTAGAAATAGAATACGATAAAAGATTCAAGATAAGCGAACCGAAGTTCATCGGCGACGCCGAATCTATACACAAATACTTGAGTCAAGTTTGTTGTTGCGCCTGTGCTAAATTTCAGACTGATGTTTTAAACATAGAGACTTCCTTTCTATCTATTTCTCAATTTTGAATTTTTTACTCAGATGGAGGCAAACCAAGCATGCCAAGCAAGTTTTCTTGTTTCGTGCTGACTTAACTTTGATTTAAATCTTCATTCTATTAAAAAATTTTCGGTTGCATAGAAAAAAACTTTCACTATTGAGCACACCAAACTTACTTTTGCCTTCGATCCGGCGTCATAACTAAGCACCAACTCGGTTGAACGAACGTCAATTAATTTCACTGCACTGACCAACGATGTGTCGGCAATGAGAGCAAAGTGGTAACTAAATTCGCACGAAGGTTGAGCTGGACCGCCGAATGCGATGCTCTGACCGGAGATGTATCATAGAATAACGACGAAAACCCGTCGCCACGACCTTAAAATAACTCAAACATACAATAACGCAAGACTAAAGTAACATACCTGTTATTTTCGCTGGAGAAACATGATAACAACTCTCAATGAATTGCACTCTACGTGGCCTTGATCCTACGCTAAACATAACAATTATCTAACTATGTTTCAATTGTTTACACAATTTCGCTATCGAGTTAGATGTGTATTAACTGAGAGTGAATAGAAATGTTTCAGTTGCAGCTTTACTGGGCAAGCAAGGGCCGAAGGCTTGCAACAACAAAGGGACTTTCATCACCGTCTCTCGAAAGTCTTCCTCTGAGACTTTTCCGTCCCCGTCCAAATCCATTTTCTTCGCAATTATCTCCACCAACTCTTTGACATTTTCATCCGGATCGTCGTCCTGTGAGTGTTTGATGAGACAATTTCTGAGGAGAACAAACATTTCTTCTTTGGTAATAAACCCGTCAGAGTTCACATCGTACACTGCGAAACAATATTTTATCTGTTCCTCCAGTGTGCCTTTGAGGAACATGCTCAGGCCCAAAAACCACGACTTTAAGGTTAGAACACCGGCATTTTCAAGGTCCCAGACTGTAAATATCCGCTCAACGATTAGGTCTTCGGTTAGGATTCCAAAGGTGTTATGGATTAATTCGCTGAATGCGCTGCGAGTCAGTCCCTGATCAATCAAATTGCATGTAAATTGCTTTTTCAACTTATAGTTGCGTTCTTACTTCGTGTAAAGTTGGTTTGTGCACAACACCACTTGAAGCGAGTGCTTTACCCAGAGTTGTTTTACTCGTCTTATTGGCTGTCACGAGTTGCTTGTAGATCCGATAAAGTGATTCGATTTCCACCCTAAAAATATATTTAGAAACGGATAACATTCTAGCCTAATACTTGGGTACCTCGAAAAGTGGGTGTCTTTCTTAAAAGTCTCCATCAACTTGGTTGTGATCTTATTCTTGTTCTTTGCGTCAGTCATTGTTTTACTTTTAGCAGATTTCTTGTTACAAGCAACTGCCGAAGCACTCTTGGCGGTGCGACTGTTCGCTAAGAAAAGCGAAATACTCTTGAGCACTAGAGCCCCGCCGCGCATGCTCAACGTGCGTGATTTTTCCATGTTTCCGTCCATTTCCTATTCGATATCACATGTGCGTGATCGCATATACCTACACTTTCTTTTTTCCTTCTGGAACAATAAATAGCGTCGTACGATCAGTTACCAAATGTAAACGGAAACGTAATAGGTGTTTCATCGATTTCCTGTCATTGGCTTTTATTCTTGCCCAAAGAATAAAAGTATGCACACTAGCAATAACTCATCATAAGTTACGACCCTCGTAAATATCTCCGGTGATTGATGGCCTGATATTTACTTTGTCGTCTTAGATTAATTGTCATAATATTATTTACTCATTTCTCTATACATACTTCTTGCCTCTTGTCGAGCAAAATGATAAGGTAAATTGTATTATAAACAGTTGCTAATGTTTTTCGGTCATTAATCTACAAGTTTGCATGTTTTCCTCCAGTTTATTACTGGTGTATTCTGTACTTTTTTAATAAACATGATTAATTCGTAAGACTTACCAAGAAATAGTATGGCTGAAGAGTGGTTACAAGAACGGGAACTTATAATTGCGTTCCAATGACGTAAACTTTTGCGCATTTGAACGCAACTAAAGCTAATGACATTATCGAACAAACATTCGTCTTCTATTACAGATACATATTCTTCAAAAGTTTGATTAGAAAACTTTTCAACTTTCACCTGGTGGACGAATAACAAACTAAAAATTCAAAGTTTTAAAAAAAGCCGCGCAAAAGCAATACAATTACAGATAGTATGTATTTGTTTTAATATGTATAGTATTTATAATATCTTACCTTGAAACAATGCGTTACTATAATTAGATTTAATAGTAATATATTATAATTAGTTAATATTTGGACTAACATCTCTTCTTCTTCACTCCAATTTCACGTTCTTAAGGTTCTCTCTGGTTCTCCCCTACCTAATAGTAATTCTTATACATATCTATATACAAAAATGACATAAAATAAGTTGCCATGTTTGCATGAAACATTAAAACTTGAACGAATTAAACGAATTATGTATGACGTTTGAAAAATCTTAGTTTAAAGTCCGGTAGAAATAAAGTATAACTCTCCATGTAGGTATAGATGCGTAACAGAATCAATCAGAATCAGCGTAGTAAATACACATTTAGCAGTTTATGTGTATGAGAATGAACAAGTATGTGTCGAATGTAAATGCGCCATAATCTACGCTCAAGTGGGCGTTGGGGTTGTCGACGAGTCGAGGTTGGTGAGATACGCCGACGGCCGACGCATGGATGTCAACTTCGGCGAAGATTCCAGCTGATGCTCTTCTGGCGAGCCCCCCGGTGAGACCACTTCTTCTACAACAATACCAGGATCAGTGAACCTTTCAGACTTAAGCACTACTTGACTAATATATTATAGTAACTCATAAAGGAGAATAGAAGAATTGCAGAAATTGAGAATAACTGAAGAAAGTGCATTGGTTTTTACCTGGCTGCTACTCACCTACTCCTACAACAGACATTGTGCCTGTAAGTGGAGTAGGAGATGGATTCACGTTCGATATCATTATCAACTGCTCTTTCACCACGGGGTCTGGAAAATAAAAGCCAAACACAAATATTGTTTAACCCCAATATTAATTGATATAATAACGCGCATTGCATTAGAAGCACAAGCACATGACTTAAAGTTACTTAAAGAGTGGGTAAAGGGGTACAAGGCATAGGAAACCAGCAGGATGGTAATGATCGAGAGAGAAGAATGATTATTGCATGACTATGAAGTGATCGTAAAAGTGAGACACATACATTGTAAGTACACTCAATGAACGAACTATAATGGATTTATTTGAGAAATAAAAATTAATAAATGACAAAATGAAATACATTGCAGCTACGAAGGTAGGATTCGTATGCGCATTCCTGTCCTGTACTGCTGCCGTTTTTCTGTCCTGCGCTGCCATTTTGTTTGCTTTCTCTTTCTCAAATCAGTTTTAGCATCAAGCACGAGAACGAGTGAAGAATCTCATTTCTATGTAGGTTTGTTTACATTGAATAAATATATAACGTAACTTCTCCTCTTCCTTCTTTTCTCACTTCTAAAATACTAGGCCTTCTCTCTCATTCCTTCTTTCTTGCTTGTTTGTTTGTTTAATAAGTTTCGTATCATTTCATTCAGTTTTAAATTTGTTGCACTAACTATATAGCATTATCATACCTATACAACTATTGATTTGTTACCCGCCGTTGTCTTCAAGTTTCAAACTACTCATCACATCACGCACCACTATCATCATCTTCGTAAGTAAAGTTTACTATATATTATGTATTTTGAAACAAATGCCTTTTTTGCTTTCGTATAATCGTATAAAAAGCGAGGCGTGGTCATGAAGAAATCATCGTTTTCATTATTTGTTTGCTTGTTTTAGTATTTTACTTTCCTTCATACACACAAAAGTTGCGTAAGTCTACAAATTTGCATGTTCTGGGAGAGATTAGCATGATGTTTGATTGTTGCCACTTAAAAGCACTATAAATACGAGGGTGGTTTAGTCAAACGTGTCGGTTAATACACAATCAATGAATTAATCAATTGATCATCATCATCGGACGCAGAATGCTGGTCGCACAACGCTCCAATCCAGGGAGGAAACCGCGTGTATGTGTGTTAGGTATGCTTGTATATGTACAAAAATAAGTAAGAAGAAATGTAAACTTAAAAACAAAATATTTAAATAACAAATAGTCCGTCCGTCCCACCAGTCTGTTGCTTGTGTAGTAGTTTGATGCTGATTTTGTATTGGTTTTGCTATTGTTTGGGCTTTTCACCTGCAAATACTGCAGTGTTTGGGGTGTTGGTTGGGTCCTTGGCACGCTGCAGCTGCCCTAGCTCATGTCATGCGTAAGCGCGTTTTGCGAAGCGCGCTGCGGCAACTTACAGAAGTAGGAGTGCTCCATGGCATCGCGCGCCGTCAGCCGTTCCAAGTGGTCGTAGCGCAGCAGCTTGTCGAGGAAGTCGAGCGCCTCGGGGGACACCAAGTGCTGGTTCTCGCTGTGCACAAACCGCTCCCACCGTTTGCGAGAATGCCTAAAAAGATACAAAAAATGTGTAAAGAGTGCAAATGTAAATAAAGATGGCTGCTAGGTTGACGCACCTGCCAAGTATGTCATTGAAACGTGGATCTAGCTCTATGTGGTATTTCTCGAGGTACTCGAAAAGCTCCTCGGTGCCCAGCACCTTGGCGATGCGTACCAGCTGGTCGTAGTTGTCGTGGCCATGGAAAAACGGCTCTTTCCGGAAGATCATCGAGGCGAGCATGCAACCCAGCGACCACATGTCCAGCGAGTAGTCGTACATCTGGTAGTCAACGAGCAACTCGGGGCCTTTAAAATACCGCGACGCAACGCGCACATTGTACTCCTGTCCTGGGTGGTAGAACTCTGCGAGACCCCAATCAATGAGACGCAGTTTGCGGTTCTCGTGATCGATCATTACGTTGTGGGGCTTCACGTCGCGATGCATGATGCCCTGACTGTGGCAGTAATCCAGCGCTTTGAGCAATTCAAACAGATAGTAACGAATGTCAAAATCGGTCAGCGTTTGGTACAGCTGCTTGAAGTCTGTGTTGTTGACGTGCTCGAAGATGAGCGCCGGCGTCCGTGACACCGGGTCCTTTACTACCGCCTGCAGCGTAATGATGTTTGTCCCTCCTCGCAAATTCTCCAATATTTTTATCTCTCGTTTGATTTTTTTCTTTTTCACGGGCTAAAAACAAAGAGAAGTAAGTGAGTTATATTCCAAAATTCATGTTGCTTTTTTTGGGTACTTACTTTCAATATTTTTACTACACATTTTTCATTATTGATCACATTGATTGCTTCGAACACTTCGCTGTATTTTCCACGGCCCAGCTTCCGCACCAGCTGGTAGTTGTCTTGCTGGCCCCAGTCGACCACATAGCTTTCATAGTCCCAGTAGTCGCGCGGCTTAAGCGAATTGACGTCGGTGTATACTCTAGACCTGCTTGGTACCGCCATCGTGTGGTACTCGCCGCTAGGAGGGCTTCTTAGGTTCGACACCAATCTTTGGACACAGTAGTTCACTTGTTCATAGGTTTTTACTAGAATAAAACACGCCAGTGAATGAGTGAGAATGCATTGCAAGCACATGTAATGTACGAACATGCAATGAAATCGTATTGTAATAGGCATGCTCTAAGAAAAATAACCTTGGTTTTCGAAACACTATACTAAACGAATAAAAGTCTACAACTGCAACTGAAATGTGCATAGATGTAGTATATAATAGATTCATCAAGTCCCCAAAGTTACCTTTTCTCAAGCACACACTTGCTAATCTAGAACAATAAATCATCATAACTAAAACGCATCATCGTAACAATGTTTTCACAGTCGGCGGCCGAGTGGGCAGCGCGGAAACGCGGTGGGCGAGCGCACACCACACCGCCAGAGACAGCACTAGGAAGCAGAGAATAATGCCCCGCAACGCAGCTCCCTTCGGTTCGCAAATATGGTTGGAGGGCACGTTTGGAGTTCGCTTAATGAATTTGTTTCATACCTCATAGACATGGGACCGTTCGCATCGTCTCCGGCGGTGGGCAAACTCGACCTGCTCTTGCGTCTCGGCGAGTCAGTAGCGGCGACGGCGGCACGGGCACTTTAACACGGACGGCGTACGTCCGATCCGCAACGCAGACCCCGATCGGCAGACGGAACCGGCTTTCCACAACGCTCAACAACGAGGAATTGTAATCCAAGATGGATGGAACATCCCGCCACGGTCGACACTCTATAGACAGAGGCGAGCAAAAGTAAAAGGCACACGTTTCAGAGTATAGCATGTACCCCTCTAAAAGTACATTGACTATACACAGGGCCGCACTGCCACACGTACTCAACTTTGAAAGCGTCTAGCGATGCACCAATCAATAATTAAGTCATCTAAAAGTATCTACCACTTACCTTGTACCTGATTCGGTGTTGAGATGCACTTTTCACAAAGTTATCCGTGAGTTAGTTTCTAGCGAAGTGCACTCGTTGATACGTCTCTTAGAATTGTCAGTTACGCCACTTTACAACGCCATGTTTGCGCGGAATTATCACTAGTTGGCAGCACTAGCGCTCGACGGACATTGTTTAAAAAGTTTTCGAACAATACTTATTAGGTCTAAATACTGACAAACCGTATTTCAATAAGAATCACCTGAACGACCTTAATTCGACATATCCGCTATTGCATCTGTCCCTGATAGTTAAATCGCATGATATCACTGTTAATCGCGTTACGCGGATTTTCTACTGTTCAAAACTTCACAAGTACATATGTATTGTAAAAATGTAGGTCGTATTTATCGGCAAAATACTAGAAACAAAACATTTTACAATCAATGTTGCAATAAAAATAACAAACATTCTGGAATGAAAAACGGTCTTATATATAATATATATATATATATACTGATTGTACAAGTAACTTCATCAACAACTATTGCGCGCTGTAATAATCAGCGATGACTGAACACGACAAGTCTGTAACACGGCATCGTGTAGTTGCTCAAGGCCATGGGACCAAACCTCCAGCCGGGACCCTAAGTCGTAGGTCCCTGGACTGAGCACGGCTACAGAGAGATTGAGGGTAATCGACGACAGAGGAGGTATCGTCTTCGAGGCGCTGCCAATCTTCACCCATCGAAAGTGCCTAGAGGAATCAGGGTGGTAGGGACTAGTATGATGCAGAGGTGAGACGTCACTGCAAAAAAATTCTCAAAAGTAAAACAGATGACCTTGAAAAACAACCATTAAACTACCTGCTGGTGCCCAACGTGTGAATTTTTATCATTAAAGGCGCTAATGAAACGCTATGAAGGAGCAAGCGTACAGGAACAATGCACAATTTTTTGGCTCCGAAGTCATGGGTGATACACGGAGGGTGCAGCAGATTGTAGGTGACCTGTTTATCCAAATGGTCTTGAACCTCGGCCTGGCTTTGAAGAACTTCAGCGTCCTCGGCAAGAGCCGGTGGGGCAACCTGAATGGGGATTTGATTCTGTCCGTAGACGACGCGATGCTTTCCAGTGCTATCGGTAACGTTCGCACGCCATCTTAAAACCAACATTGCGTCTTGCTTCCGCACCACCTCTTCGGCGGAATCGAACACGTTCACTCGCTGGCGATCATTTCGCTTGGCAAAGTCAAGACAGGCAGATGTAGAGTTAGCCTTCGGAGAAGATTCTCCACTCGCACAGAAAGATACCTCAGAGTAATTACTCCCTTTACTTAAATGGAGCAACCGCCGCATTTTCAAAAACAAATAATACGACGCTTGTGATTCTAGCTTAATGTCTTTAGGTTGAGGATTGTCCTTCGCCAATACCCAGTCGCTACTTAACAAAGCAGCTGTCAAAAGTTTGATTTCTGTCAGAATTGCATGATGGATTTTATTAAGGTTGGTTGCCTGAACCATAAGCGCCAGCTGCTCCACATCCTTTGAATTCCGCGACTGCATGGCATTCACATCCACTTTTATTGACTCTTGTATGGACAGATTCCAAACATGGCGAACCAGTCTATACCTAGGTACACTTGTGGAGTCGACATTCTCGTAGTAAATCAGCAAATCAATCGACGTCGGCCCCACAACTTCAGGGGCTTTCAGCCAAATTTGAACGTTATAATGTTGCCCAGGATCAAGCACGCCGTTCGGCAGCGGCAAGAATGACACGTGATTCTTGCGCGCTTCTTTATCCCTTGATAGCGCCACTTCGGGCGCGTCCATTACGTCCTCATCCTTTCTCTTAAACTCACAACTTGAGAGCAAGTGCGGCATAGACGTCGCCATGTAGATCTTATGCAAGGGTACATAACCAATATTGCGCAACTCAATGCTAACTTCCTGTATTTCATTCCTTAATAGCTCGCCATTCATCTCCCCGAAACTGACCTGCAAACATGGCGCCGAAGGGACAATTTTGATTGCAATTTTTCCATCTGAAGCCCCAGTTTTGTCCTTATCGTGATCTTTTGGCTTAGTCTTCAACTTAGGGCTCTTGATCGTGAACATCTGCTTACCCCTGAGAGAAACTTCACTGTCCGAATTATTAGCCCCAATAAGACTGTACCCGATCCCTTGAACCACCACATTTCCCACTTGCAACGGCGAGATGGTCAAGACAATTTCTTGTTTAGAATTCGCCTGGATGACTAAACTCTTCAAATATTGAGTCTTCATCACGTGGGCAACCTTCTGGCCCATAATTTCGTTCACAGCGAAACGATTGTTGTCATCTTTGACATGCCATAGTAAGTAAATATCCTTCAAATGGATGAGAATCTGCAACGGGTTGTATAACTCCACGGCGACTTGAATCGGCTCTCCAACGATGGCAATCGCGCCGCCATTTGCAATATTCGCGCTGGTGAAAAGCGTCACCATGGGCTTAAACACCATCGGCAGAGACCCCTGCGCTTCCTGTACGATCATCTCCTCCAATTTATGCCACTTTTGTCGAGTTTTCTCGCTTTCGCGTTGGGTGAGTGATATCCCTGCAGCTGGAATTTTTCCAGGGGTACGTAAGGGTGCCGAAGGGCCAACGAGCAATTTAAAAGACTCGTTCATGATCAGGGGCAATGGAAGCACGGGGGTCAAAAGACAATTTTGTTTGCGCAGGAGTTCACTGTGAATTGTCAGATATTCGCGGAGGTAGATTTCCTGCTGCTGGGCAGTCTGCTTGCTTTCGTCTGTTAGAAGCTTAGCGTAGGATTTCATTGCGGCGTCGAGTTCGTCCAAGTTCTTCGCAAGACGCCCAATGCTTGAGAGAATATGGTCAATGGCAAGATCCCAACCGCGACTTTCGTACACTTGATACGCTTGTTTATAACAACGCAGCGAATGTTTCCGTTGACTGGCTTTTGTAAACCTATGACCGGCGAGGACCATGTGAAACGCATACTTGCGGACCATAAATGGCCGCTTGCAGAGCAAAAAACAATATGCCGCTTGTTCCAGAAGAAGTGCTGAGCGTAAATCAGAATCTTCATTCGCCATTCGGATTAGTTGATGTGCTGCTTCGCCGTACATCCCCTGGCCGTTAAGACACTCAGCACTTAGTAATGTCGCCTTTGTCGCGAATTGCGGCATGCGACAAGTGTTCAAGTAAATGTTTATACTTTCCTCCATATAGTCAAAGCTTTTACGGGAAGGCTCATTTGACATGAACGCCGCCAAAGACGCCATTTCCAAGGCACCTGCACAGTACAGCCACGCTTGGTCCGCCATGAAATCGCGCTTCGCCGTGTGATACGCCTGATACGCCATTGTGTAATGGCCAAACATAAAGTACAAATCCCCCAGGCGTCGAATTTGCAACTCGGCTGCGTCCGGTGGATATCTGCAAATATCCAGTATAAACAAAATATACACTACACAGTATTAATCAACCTACGTCAGAGTATTTATAGTAGCACTGTTGGAAGTTGGTTTATTAGGTGTGAACCACCTCTTGGTAGCGCTAAAAAGCGACTTGCTAACGCCCTTTTTATTCGCAATAAAGTCACTTAGCTGGTGGATTTGCTTCTCGACATGTGGCATTAACCCGCGCGTAACAAACTCGATCACTAGATCCTTAACCTGCTCAATATCCTTTGTCGATAAGCAGCAACCACGTTGAATAGGTGGTTGGACAGGAAGAGTTTCCTTCGTAGAAGTTAAATCTGCTTGAAAATCCTCGGTTTCGGGGCTTAACGGATGGTAAACTAAGGTATTCTCGGCTTCGTTTGCCTCCTGGCCGACTTCTAGAGCAGAGGCAAAGGCTCTACTTGCATATGGCGAGTGGTCAGGGCTGGTTTTCTGCTCCTCTGCTGCTAGGGCGCTCAATTGAGGCTTGATGAACTTACTCCAGGGATCAGGCAGTTGCTCACTCGTGCTATTCGGCGCTAGGGAATTAACCCGTAGAAAGAAACACTTCATACTCCCATAGGCAACCTTCATACTGTCATAAACCGCAACTGCTCTGGAAGTAAAAATCGTTATTTTAAATAAAAACTGTTGTTTTTTCTTTTAAATAACCAACTTTTGATCAAGGTCACTGGTGGTGTTGTAATTTTCATGCAGAATCACGAAATAATTCAAGATGTTGTTATTGAACCACTTTGGAAGTTTAGTCACTGAAGGGTTTTGTAATTGTTGAAGCTCTTTGAGTAGCGCTTCCATGGTTTCCATGGGATTGGGATCAGAGGTAGACACCACCAGGATGCATCCCAAAAGATGCTTGGTGAACTCATGGTCGGCGGGGAACTGCACATGGAAGAAGGTTTCTCTCCACGCTTCGAACCATGGCGCGCTCGATGGGATTTCGATGTTGTAGTCGCCCACGTTGTATTTCACGCTCGAGGGGATAGAGGCTTCACTCACGGAGGTGTTCAGGAACCTTCGGGCCAGGGCTGTGTGTGGAAGCTTGGCATGCACGTCTACGAGGGATATGCGCTGGTTGTGAAGGGAAATGACCGCCCCATTAGAGTCTTTGTAATGCAGCTCCGTACTCAAGCGACAGAAGGGGCGCAAGAGCTCGATGAAGGAGAGATTGTTCTTTCGGCATAGCTGATCGGCGCCCTCGCTGCACAAAACGCCGATGTGAGGCGTGAAGGAGTCCCGCAGGAACTCCTGCGGGGATTGCTTTGGAGTCGCCATGCATACACGCACTACGTCACTTGAACCAAATTTATATCATTACTCGCATCATCACTATCGGAAACAATCGCCTATTAGATTTGGGCAATCAGCTGCTTGGAACTGCATCGATTACGTTTATTTACACAGAAGTGAACTGAACACTAAGCCCACTGCGGCACAACAATATCGCCGAACAGATGTAAGAATGACAGCTAACATAACAGCGCCATCAGTGGTGACAGCACACAACTTTTAAATTTTGAATGTATAATTAATACTTTATAAATAACAACAATTCAGTAAAAAACGCGCAATTATTACATAATTAAAAACAAAATAAACAGATTATTTGGAGTTTAATTTTATGTAGAAATATATTTGTTTACATGTACGTTTAATACAATATTGAAATTATTAGCTAGATCTCTGGTATTTGCTTGTGAGGCAAAGCGCAATAAGAAGAGAAGAAGCGAAAAGCGTGTTTAACATTCACTTATTTCACTCACGATTTCTTGTCTGCTGACTGGTGTTTTGAGCAAATTGCAAGCGATGAACTTCATGCTCTTTTGACATTACATCATTATTCAACTATTTCGCCGATTGTTGCATTCACACGCATTTGTCTTATTTGTTTACAAGGTTAAACAATTCTTTCGTACAATACACTAATTTTCGTACAATGATTAACAATTAAAAAGTAATTAAATTTGAATTTTATCTATTTTAACAAACAAAATGGCAGTACATATTTGTACTAAATTTTAAAAACTTATCAAATATTTTTAGTTTAGTTTAGTTTAGTTTGAAGATTATGAAATTAAAGAGGGATTGGTGAGGCCTCCAGTCACTGCGAATCGACGCTCGCGTGCAGTAAACGCGCGAAGCAGAGCAGAAGAAGACGATTTTCTTGGTTCTTTGTTAACTTACATAAAATCTGACAGCATTCAGTCAACAAATGTACCAAAACAAAGCGCAAACCAAAAGAGAGAATCACGAGTGATAGTAATCATGAAGTTTTTGGAAGTTTTCCTTGTCTGTATTGTCGTTTTCTTGGCGGATCCATTACTGGGAAAAATAATCCGTGTAAGTGATGAGCAACTAACGCTAACGCTAACGCTAAAAGCAAGTAAAGAGTATGCCAATCAATCGATACAGTCATTAATCATAAGTGTAAAGACGTGTGTAATGCACTTTCATCTCGTACAAGTAAAACTCTCAGCTTAATGCGAGTGAATGTACGACGAAGTGCATTCAACGAAGAAATAGCCATACACTTGCTTGTTTGCTTCTTGGTAGACTGCATCTCGTAAACTACATCAGGAAGTGAAACAATGACACTATTGTGAATTATTTCTTCATTATTTCCGTGCCAATTTGCGAACTATTGTCGCTTTTCGCTTTGCAAAATTCCAGAAACGCCAGCTCTTCCGCGAGCAACTCTTGCCACACATGGGGGGCAAAGTGCCCGACTCTGCATTCCAGACTGACCGCCTCGCATTGAATCAATTGAATGCCCGAGGAATCTACAGCTCTACAGGCGTTTTCCTAGAACATAGGCATCCCAAAGAGCACCCGTCGATAGTGGAGCACAACGTGAAAACTATGCAGGTTCGTAATTAAAAATCAACATCATAAAAACTGTTAGTATAAGCAGAGTGTGCGTAAAAATAAATTGGTTTTGAACTGCAGGTAGCTGTACCGAATGAAAACAGATTTGTCGCTGCCCCAGGGAGATATTATCACCGAATGCCGCCAACTCTCGATACGACATATGCCATTCGAGAGCCGATATCTGGAGGTGTGCAGTTGATGCAGCTGCCCCGTCATTATCACGAGTACCCTATAGTGCCCTCCACGTCTCTCAAGCTCATCCGCTACTACCAACAGTTGCAAATGCACAAAAAATCCCCACATTTTTATCAACACGGACAAAGGAACGATATTGATGATGATGACATTGAAGATTTTGTTAAAAACGTAAACAATTTCACAACTTTCACGTCTTTTTATTAATTTTCAATTGTTGTTTAGGCTAACAATGCGTATAAACCGTATTTGAAGAAAATTCATGAAGTTGACCGATGAATCACGCACGAGTTTCTGTCGACAATACTCGACAGCCGTCGACAATAACAACAAAGAGTCACCATATTGATACTTAAACATTTATATTCTTTTTAAATAGAAGAGTTTGTGTAAATAATGATAATCAACAATAAAGCAGGTACTGTTTAACCTTTATCCTTGTGCTTTATCCCTCTGGGTGATTGTTAGGGTTCAGAGGGAAGCATATCAACGTATGAGCACGTTTTACATAGGAACGTGCCTGGGATGCGATGAACAAATGCGCATTGCGAGCTGCACACACACTCAAAGTGCTTTGAAACGATGATGAGTGTGTGCGCGTGTGTGTTTCGTGTTTATTCCAGTCGCTTTATTTCAGCCACTGGCGGCGGTGCGGTGGCGGAGCTGCGTCGTCACGCAACGCATGTGCGGCTGCCGATCGGCGGCTGCCGGCAGCGGCAGTTTGCAGCCTGCCGCCAGCTCCTTCGGTGTTCTGGATGCCGGACTTTTCCGCGATCACGTCGAAGAAAAGACCAAAAACTTAAAATCCGCCAGTGAGAGCATAAACCGGAAAAAGCATAAACCTTATGATTTGCCTTTACTGACTTGCAGACACTTTAATTACTCATTAGTCTAGTAGTTTCTTAATTAAATGATAATTTGAATGAGTAGTTATAAGTGTAATTAAGTAGTGTGTTGACTGTTAATCACGTTGATGCATAATGGGTAAGTTTTAATTAAGATTTGCTAATTAAATATATTTTTTTGGGTTTAAAAATCGATTTTTGACGAGTTTTGTCAGAGACATCAGCCTGTTGAGTTATAAATTGTCTAACACGTGCTAAATTGAATGATGAACGTGTCTTTTACACAAATGCTTTTTTGTATCATTTGCCAGTTAAAAATTTACAAAATATGGAAATAAAATGAAAAAAAGAAATAAATTTTCAATAACAGTACGAAAAGTTGACATTTAAATGACATATCTTTGAATGAAACTCAAAGAATGAATGTAGAACCATCTGGAGTGAAGAAAAAATATATTATGTTCAAGTGACAGGCGGTTTTCGAGAATTCAGGGAGGCATTGTCCCCCTGGTAGGTAGGCAAATATGTGATCTAACCATAAATATAAAAAATGCTGGAAATAGGCAACACACAACACAGCACAGCTTTCCATTAATTTTTAACTCGGAATACAGCAGCAGTCAGTCTCTTAGGTTAAATTATACCCTCGGTTCCCCAGGGTATCATCATATTATAGGCAGGACTGAACGCATCCAGAATGCTAAATAATTAATAAACTATTGGGCATTTTGCTCTGATTTTGATATTTATTTCGAATCCATTTGGAGTCAATGGCGAAAGCACGAGTTGTTTCGAGTACACGCATTAAATAAACATTTATTCTGTGGCTTCGTGGCGATGCCAGCGACGCTATGAAACTGTGACTGTGCGAATTCATTGGGTTTACTGCGTAAATGGATAAAATTAATGCTGAAAACGGTCTTTCCAGCTATTAATTCTTGCCTACGATGATAAATGTGCAGAAATCTTCAATTCAGTTTTTGTCAGTGAACATTCTAGATTCTAGAATACTGTGTACGTTTGCTATGATACCATACTTCTCATATGAAAGGGTAGCAAGAATCAATAATTTTCTAATATGTTAAAGTGTATTGACTTCACTTTCATTCTTGCTTGTTTATTCATGATATTGTTTTCCCTATCGCTTTCTGTAATGTTTCAACTGTCTTTTATGGTAATCTCTGCATATTGTTAGGTTAATTTGTCGTCGCCATTCTATTCACTTCACCATCACTCAATCAAATAGTAATTGAAATGTTTTACGCACTCGTAAATTCTACTCGGAACTCTTTCCGCCCTTGCAGCCGACATCCTGCCGACCCATTTCATGTCGAACTTACTTTGCCTCGAGTCTGTCATTAATTGCTGACACCAGTTCCCTGTTCTTGTTTCCTCCTTCTGTACTGGGAAAAACTTTCTACGGTTCAAGTGAACGGTAAAAAGATATCAACTGCAGGTGCTTTTCAGAAAAATGATAAAAAGAAGAAAACTGTAGATACCTACATTGAACGTATCATTTTCATTTTCTCACATATATTCTTCAAATGTAGAAAGCGGAAGCGCAGTACTAGGGTAGAACGAAGCGAAATGGTTCGTTCCACTATTTGAACGTGAAATATCGAAACCTGCATTGCCAGCCGGAAGGAAGAATGAAGAAAGGTGGAAAATCTGCGAAATAGTGTATCGAAAGTGCTCTCAAACGTGATATTGAACTGCCAAGAGTTCTCAATAAGCACCAATCAACAAAAACAGCTCACAATATCCAAAAATCCAAAAAAAGCACGTTTTGTGAGTGTTACCTCCCACAGATGCTGTAATTAAACGAGTAATTCCGCTATAGGCATATTGTGCTTTTGTTTGAGCTGAATATTTGCGCGCCCACCACTTCTACCACCTGTGTTTGTCTCCGAGTGGTAGCGGTTTGCGGCTATAATTGTGATTGCAATACGCGTGGGACGCACGTTGCATACAAATTAGTTAATAATTCAGCACGAAAACTACCCTCGGATGTAATAGTGATAGGTAAGAGCGCTTAGTTTAGCTCAGCCTGTGTTTATCATTATCTGCCTATATAACTATAATAATTTATGAATGATACGAGTTACTAAACGCAAACCAAGAAGGAGGACAATATGTCTGCTATCAACTCACGCATAAATCTGAGAGATTTAATTTCCGGGTGCGCCTTTCTAAAAAATGTTATTATAAAGTTACATTTGAAGTTATACCTACTACTTTTGAGGTTATATCATGGAATATTTACCTTCAAATTACGATTTGTAAAAAGAGGCAATCAATGAACAAATTGAATAATTAAGTAATCGATTGAAAGCTCATTAGGCGTCAATAATAACATTAAAACCGACTGCGACGCTAACGCTGCCTGCGTTTTATTTCCTCCTCGCTTGAGTTCTTTCCCTCCCTTGGTTCCCGTTCTTCTCCGGAATTTCCGCCAGTTGTTTGCGCCTGGAAATTGTGGAAGCATCGCTCTCTGAATTCCCTGAATTCTGTGAGTTCGTGCTTATGCGTCGTACATCTTTCTGCTAATGAAATGTTTAATGCAATTCTTATCACACTTGTTCTTCCTACGTCCCAGTACGCTCCTACATTATTCATTATGTATTGCACTTGCATGAGCTTAACCTCAAACTGAAACCCTATGTCAAAAGCATGCAACTTTGGTGATAATTCATGGCTTACTGGGTTACTGGTTCGTGTGTACATGCACAAAGCTTCAAGAAGCAACTTTGGTGGCCTGTTTACCACAGACTTACATAGAGTTTCTATAAAAAAGTTTAACATGCTAATCTGTTAATTGCTGTTTAACGACTAGGTTTGATCTTACACTAGATAGATGACCAACCGAACACGGTTTTGTCTTAATTTAAGTTGAGTTGTTGAGAACATGTGGCTGTGTTTATCCGAAAGTAATGTACATACACGCAAATGCACATTGAATGTAAATATTTCTGCACGTGTAAACACACATGTCAGCTGTTTTTGTAGTGTTATGATCAGCCATCATTGACTGACGACTTGTTTATTGTCGGAATTGTAAATTTCTATTGAAAATTGTAAATTATTTGGTAAATATTTAATATTCAAAACTAATCCTAGCATAAAACTGTCAAAATACATTCCTTTTTATTTCGTTGCTTGGTAAACGTGGTTGTCAGCTTTGATTTCCACTCTGGCGCACTAACAGGAAGTGACATCATGTCGCCGACGACAACCGAGGTGAAACTTTATCGCCGCCTGCGGCTCATTCTTATTGTTCTATTGTTTATTAGTTTTTCCACTTTACACGCGGATAAGTAGATAACAGCACAGCACACCAGAGCGCTGCTGGGATGACAAGCAATTGCTGTGATATTTTTAGCTTTTTTCCAGAGATTCAGACGCAGGCAACCCTGCAAACAAAGTTAAAACGTTAATGCATTTGCAAACGAGTCGTAAACTTGTACATGAATTATGTCGTCCATCTACAACAAATGTTACCCTACTCGTAAATCACTCGCGCGAGCAACAACAGGCTTTCGTTTTATTTCGTTGCGTTTCGTCTCGTTTGGTTGTCATGATAATGAAAAAAGAATGAATTAAAACGTTAACAGTCACGGTCTTTGTGATTTGCCTTGGCTTGTTGACATTACATTAATAAGTGTTGTTGGTTGCAGCTGATGACGACAGCGACTTATTCAACTTCCAGATACGATACCGCCCTGAAGAGCTGCACAAACTATGCTCAAAGACGAAATTCACGCGAAAGGAGATACAGCTAATGTATCGGGGCTTTAAGCAGGTAAGACGTGACTTGAAGAGAAGTTGCTGCAATTTTTCTCCCTCGGTCTGTCGCTGCAAGTCGCGCTAACAATAAGTTTTTTGCAATTTTCCCGTTACGCCGAGTACGTTTGTATATTTTTCTTACGTCTCGCTAGCAATCCCTCTCGTTCTGCCTTTGTTGCTTTTATTTTCATTCAGATGTAAAGATGGAAACTGGCTTTTTGTCTTGTTTTGTTTCTTCCGTACACAATTTCCATTCGCAATTTGTAATCAAGCAATGCAGGACAGGACAAGCCAAAAACAACCAGAATAATCCAGAAGCTTCTAGATTTTCTAGTCAAAGAACTCCAGAAAAGTGGATTACATGTTTTTTAACTTACAAACTTTAATGTACCTTTATCTCTTTCTGAGTTAAATGTACGTCTATTTACAAATAGGATAACAAAGGACGAGAATATTGATATTGCTTATTATATTAGCGCCACCAGCGGCGTGTTACGCTGTGAGAGGATTTCCCCATGTATAAAATGCAAATGAGTTAATGTTTATGTATGCATGTCATGTAATTAACAAATATTCCTTCAAACTTATCTAAAATGATATCGTTTATATCATTTGAAAAATAAATTAAAAAGGCTTGTAATTAAATTGTAATTAGTCAAGTGCACTTTGAATTAATGAGCGTAAGAATGGCCAAAATGTGTGCAGAATATTAAACGATAAAGCTCAACACATGTTGTAGCGCAATTTGTTTCACTTGAGCCCACTAATCGTCAAAAACTAATTAATATTTGATTTTTTCGATACTTCCCTCTTTGAACTCTAAATAAATTGATGACTTGGCTTACACAAAAGCTATTGAAAGTAATAAAAGGCTTCTAAAGGAAAAGCTCTTAAGAAACTTAATGAATTCGCATATTTCAAGTGGATTTCAAAGCCACTTTCAGCGTTTTCCATCAATATTTGCTCTTTTATTACCTTTTTAATTCTTCTGAGGCAATTTTAGTCGTTAATGATGGAAATTATGTGAAAATCAATCGGGATGCATTTAGGTTATGTGTGGGTGTGATGATCTGGCAACAATGCAGAAATTAATCGCTCGGGAAAGGTCGGCTCTCTACGGGCTTTCCGGGCACAAGTCAATTTGTTTGAATTAGCGACTGCGCCATTGGCCATTGGCGTAATTGTTGATGATTTATCGCTGACATTCGTTCACATATTAAACACGTTACATCATCATCATCCTCAACCATCTTGACGATTTTCCCTCAATGCTGATCTGTGAAGCTTAAACATTTTCTTAAGAAACCGAAGGCAGAAAAGATTAAAGCTAGGTTATGGTAGATGAGACGTGTATAAGTAAGAAATATGAGTTGGCATCTTGTGCCTGTTCCACACACCATTCCATACCGAACGTTGAAACTGAAGCGAACGTGGAACAGGAAACGGAAACAAGAATAAAGCGAGACCAGGGTATTATCATTGTAATTATCTGCGGATTTCTTCATTCCATTCCATTTCTTTCGTATCTGCGGAATTCTTGGCATTTGCCTTAAAATTTGTTAAGATTATTTCTAGAAAGCAGATTTTAGCGCATCGCAGGTAATATCCTGTGATTGTTATTGGCCGACAAAGCCGTTCATTTCTTTTCTCGTCGGAGAAAGCTTGTGAAAGCTTGAGTTGCTCCATTGTTCCTTCGGGTTTCTTCGCTTTGTGTTCGCACGCGTGATAAGTACGCTCCTTGAGACCCGACGTCGAGCCTGAGTCTACAATCAGTTGAAACGTCATCATATTCTTGAATCCTTGAAGGGCTTTCTGACGAGACAGTTATTTGTGAAAACACCCTTTTCTTTGCTTTTTTCTCTGCGTTTTCACTTCAGCAAACAAGGATCAAAATAAATTATCATTACACTACAAGTAGCAAAGATATTTCACGTCGCGTCGTGTCGGCTCGCTGTTGTTGGCGCAGCGATTAGGATTTACAGTATAATTTTTTTAAGAATGGTCCAAAGCTGTAAAACTGTCAAAGAGGATTAAAACGCCCAAGGCAGGTAAAATAGGCGGTGACTAGAAATTTACAGAGAGTAAGAAATTCAAAAAAAAGTATATAACATGTAAATATAATGCAAATTAATTTGTGTCACTCAGTCCTTATGGATTAGACCGATTTAGACGTAGCAGATTATTGGTGCCGTGCAAATCCAGGGCTGTTTCAAATTCTTAAGTGAAAACGAAGAAAGCACTACGCAACTGTAAGGTAGAGAGAGATAGGTATATTTTTAGGTAGGTACAAAATTCTACCCGACGTTTGATGGTTTTACAGCTTTGCGAACTTCTAAAAAAAATCAGAGAGTACTGATTTTCCACTGCAAGCAGCGCACCTCTGAACTGTGTTTCTGTCGTGCCCGACGCACAGCGTTGCCGTGTAATTGGAAGGGCGTGCAGCCTGAAAGAGATTTATTAATGGCATGCATCGTTTCAGCCTGATGTTCGTTTTATTTCGATTGGGATTAATTAAATTCACTTAAACTTAACCTACAAACACTTATCATTCAAAACCTTACTTAACTAACCTAAACTAACTTAAAATCTTAATTAGTTTATGAAACAGTCATTAATAAGTACGTAATTAAACCTAAAAAAGTTTAGCCTTTAATTGCTCTTGATAGTTTTTATGACGTCATAACTTACTAAACATTAAACTTTCTGTTTTTTCCAGGAATGTCCCACAGGAATGGTGGATGAAGAATCATTTAAGCACATCTTTGCCCAGTTTTTTCCACAAGGAGGTAATTAATTTATGCATTTCCCAGTCATTAATTAATTAATAAATCAAAAACCGTATGAAAAAGTTGAAAAGAAGAGTTTTTACATCGAGAGCAAGACTAATTTTTTGCCAATGGCTTTTGTCGGGCTTGTGGCGAGTGAAAAATGATGCAATCATAGCGCTACGCTTCAGTTGTTGGCTTTTCATCGCCTGGAGTCCTGCGTCAGCGAAATAAAACAAAATGCAGGATGCTGTAAGCTCTGCATTACCGACGCGTTGAGTCGCTTGACATTTTACATGGCAGACAATTGAGTTGTTGTTTATGTGTGCAAAAGACACGATCAGACAATACAATAAACATTTATAGTCCATTTAACGGGAGCGTTAATGGCGTTCCGATAGCAATTTTCCGAACAGAACAGAACACGAGATAACGCTGTTCGCGCTTTTGGAAGGCATGTTGAATCCGTAATTACATTCAGCAATTCTCGTTCTCTCGCGCATTTAGATGCCTATCTTTGATCATCGTTTATCTCTATCGAATCCTTGATCAATGGCGCCCGGGAAGGCAGCGAGGATAATGCATTAATGCCTGTATTACGTGCATAACTATTCAACGTGTCGTGGGAAAATCGTTATTCTTGTTGGCCAAACAGCAAAAACATATTTAAAAATCCTCTTTATGCATGAATTCTCTATGAAATATGTACCTACTCGTACTTACACCGAAAAGTTTAAATGAAAAATTTTATTGCAAATTCAGCCAACTTTTCATTCACTTGCTCGCATCATGCTGAGTGCCCCACGCGCTGTCGAGTTTATTACTTTGCCGACGAAAGGGAATTTCGAAAAGTTTAGCATAATATGCGCAATTCATTTTCAATCGCCTGCTGTTCAACCAGAGCGTGTTTTCTGCAGGGCTGTGCGGCAAAAGTGTGAAAATGAATACACAAAAAACCCTAGATTTTTTAATCTTAACCTCAATTTTACTCGCCATTCGCGTGGGCATTAAATCGAATGATGTGGGTCTATCAAACAAGACTGCCTCGAGACATATGTCAGGCGTTTACGGACTCTCATACGTCCCTGCCACTCCTGCTCTTTATTCTGCAATTTATCTCCGCTTTTAGGTTAGCTCAGTGTCTTGTCTTTGAAAGTTATCAATCTCTACTATTGTGAGCTGAAAGACGTTAAAGATTTAAACTAAAAACATTGTTTTACTGCTGAAATCCTGGCAGGTATAATAGATTTTTGTTGAGTACAACATAAAACATGAAATAGGTACTTCCACGCAGAAAGAATAATCTTTTGGTTTTTTATTTTTCCAGATGCAACCAACTACGCACATTACGTCTTTAACACAATGAAACAGAAGAACACTGGCAAAATCAACTTCGAAGTAAGTACACTCGTCTCAGATCGAAATTAAGATATTGCTTTGAGTGCCAGGAGGAAATTTCC
Source organism: Aleochara bilineata (assembly GCA_003054995.1). Lineage (NCBI taxonomy): Eukaryota > Metazoa > Arthropoda > Insecta > Coleoptera > Staphylinidae > Aleochara > Aleochara bilineata. The sequence continues at coordinate 31,669 of NBZA01001440.1, forward strand.
TTTCCTAGTTCCTCAATCCTAATCGGATGCCAATTCAACTTAGAAGTTCTCCTTTTGTGTGCTGAATGATGCCCACTCAAGTGGGATCTTGGCAGGACTTAGACATGAATACGAATACGAATACGAATGCGAGGACAATGTTGCCAGGCTTGCCAATATTTCCATCCATCTCTGAGTCGTCCGCTGCATCCTTGACGCGTAGTCTATTCTATTGACGAATTGAAACGTGAAAACGTGCTTGGAATTCAACTTTCAGCCAAACAAACAGACAAAAAGCAAAATACGTTTAGTGTTTTAGACATTTCGCTCGTCTATTTGTCTATTGTGCATTGTACTCTGCACAGAATCACAAACTTTGTCTGCATGCTCGACACAAACATGCGTTGCAGACCCATTTTCTAGATCGTACACGATCTTGGCATCAGCGTCAACATTTTAATTATTTCATCTGCATAATAAGCATGCAGTTAATTTAATCCTTTTCATAAATTTCCATAATGTTCTAGAATGTTCAAAAAGCTTCTGGAGCTTTCACAATTATGTTATGATAAGTGATATGAATACGGACCTGTCTTCATCCTTAGTTCTTGGTCCTTTAGTGCTTGGGGATTTTGTGCCTGCGCTAACTGAAGTGCACGTAGTGAGAATGACATAATAAAGTGTCAAAATTCTACATTTTGTACACGAAGCTAAAGAAAATTAAGGCAAAGTTTTATATTGTTCATTAGAATATTAGTTCTTCACGTGGAAAGTTCTAGAAACTTGATTTTACCGGATTGCTTTGCTTCGTGGAAGTTTGGGATGCACGCCTAGATTGATCGCAACTCTAACTGACAAAGTTTCGTGTTGAGTTGTTAACTTCTACGATTTCACTGCGTCCGCAAGTAATATGATCGTTATCCTGGTTTTCTCGGCGGGAGAGCGGGATATAATGAAGATATTTGATTGAATTGCCTTAGATCTGGTTCTGCTTCTGATTTGGTTTGTTTGGTTTGTTGGAAACTGGAAACTTCTAGAAATATATCGCATTTTTAGTGAGGTTATGTGGATACATAAAACTACATAGACAAGAAGGAAAAGCTGGGAGAGAAATTGAAGTGGAAATGGAAGCTGAGACATAGACTCAAGCGGAAAACTGTGAAAAACTGTCGTCCTACATTCATACCTCGTGTTCCGCGCTCCGCGTTCGTTTATGAGACGACGCGACGTGACGCGCATGCATTGCAAACTCGCCGCAAATTATTTAAGAACCGCATGAATTATTCGCTTTATTCGCGAAACTTTTGCAACTTTTTCACTCGTTTGTTAGTTTCGCTCTGGTTCAAGACGCTCGACGCTTTGTTTGCATATTAAGCACTCAACGCATAAATGTTTGTGGTTCTCTGATATTAAGACGAAGCTTCATATTTTCATATTCTCGCGAAGGAGAGAAATGAAGATCAAGACCCAAAAAAGTTGTAGGTACTTATAATAAATCTTCTTTCTGTCACTTTTACGCAGTTATTATCACGCAATTCTCAGGACGACTTAATTTCTTGGATTTCGCATAGAACTATACAAGAAGACGAAGTAAAGAAAATGTTGTTTTCTTTTCTTTTTTCTTAGTTTTCTTCTCTTAAGATGCTTAATGACAAGGAAAGATAGCCTCGGCGATTTATCGTATTTGCTATTTTATAAAACTACAGGGATTTATCTTGACTTAACTTCTTCTCTTCACTTTTAGATCGTTTTTTAGAACTTTTCTTAGGATAATCTTTTAAATAGTTTAAAGTCGATAAAATTTCTAAACTATCGATATAACTGCTTCTGAGTGCTTACAAGTGCTTGATATCAAAAATTTACGACTGACCTAAACTATAAATTACCTAAGTAACGTCGAAAGATGGTAATACAGATTTCTACAGGTAAATTGTGGTAATACAGTTTTCTTCTGTAATCTTGACATAACTTATTATGTGGTTGGAGCTTACACATGTTTCTGATTGACACCTGAACATGTCACAGACTTGATACGTTCCAGATGCCGGGGCCGAGGGTCGCCTGGATGTAATATTGATTCGTCTATTAATAGCTGGGGTGTGAGACCACTACCAGCAGTGTCATTATGCACGTTACCATCATCATCCTCGACATTCCGAGTAATTTTTCAATTTTTTACAGCTTTTTTCTTCTTTCTTCCTAAGAAAATTTCCTTCCTGGGCACGTATCTTGAATCTTGTGCGCAATTGAATTTCATTTCGGCTTCTGTCTGTGCTTGTAATGGAAGTAATCGCTCATGGGTGGGAAGCTGAGCTTGAGTAATTTATTGCTATTCAAGTACATGCACCAACGTGTCCTCTCCTGTCCCGTCTTCCAAGCATTATTCATAGCTATGACCACTGCGCAGAGCGTAATCGGCCTGCGGTTGCGAATATTAACATCATACGTGGACAGCATGCCCAATGATAGTCCAGATACCTATATACAACCAGAAGAACAAATTATGCTTGTCTTTTCGATTTCTCCTCTGTGCTAATGCGTGCCAGTTGGCAAAGAAAAAAGATAAAAAGTGAGGTTAGGAAGGTAAGCACAGTGCATGAGAAAGCCATAAATCATGCACAAATTTCACGCAGAACTGGCCCAGGAAAAGCTGTGCTCGGCTCAGACAAGCATAAAAGCACGAAGCAGCTTAATATCATCTTTTTTCCTGGCTGTCCTCGCTCTCCAGGCTTTACCCTGCTTTTGTTATCCAATTATAAAGTGTTAATAACATTACACTTCTTCTGGGTTGCTTAAATAATAAACTAATAATCTAACCTAAAATAAAATAAAAGTCAAATCATGAGCCTTTTCTAGCAGTTTTAGGAACCATTCGTACAAACGTAAAATCAATAAGTCAATATTATTTGATTCAACTCTCAACACTGAACAAACGAATGCCAATGGTGAAAGAGTTCAAATGCGGAAGAAGATAAACATTAAACCGAGAAGAAGAACCAGAAATTTATTCGTGTTTGATGAACGTGATTTTTTACTTTTCGATGTGTAAATATTCCGTTTGAGAGTTTGAATGAAAGTTCCAGTAAACTTTGCGCAATTTCCATAAGTTACAGATTTCTGTACCTACTTGTCGTGTGTCTATTAAGCTTGCAACAGGTTTACATCATGATGTTCACAGCCGAATGTGTGTAAATATATGAGTCAAAGGAAATCATCTATGAAATAAGCCGGAAGCAAATATAACCTTACATAACATAGCCTAACCCCATGAATAGGTACATTAATGCATGTGCAAAGCGCTCCTTGAGTGCGCTGCGCGTCTAATGTGATTAATTAATCACTTATGAATTATGCATGCATCGAAGCGGCCTTTCCACTCTTTGCAAGCTGCTTTTAGGTTAGGTTAGGTTATGTTAGGTTACTAAACCTAAATGTCTGCCCACCGATGATGCACGAAGTAATAAACGGCAATCGTTATTGGCAACCAACCGCTTCGCACCCGACCGAGAATTATTACCCGTTTTATAAACTCTCAGGCAGCTCATTTATCTTCCCTTTCCCTCCAATTCCACACTGACATCTTCTGGAAAACACAATTGAATTTACTTGTTGCGTTTTTTCTTTGGCGTTTCTAGAATTTCTTGGATATCTTATCGAAAGTATCGCGGGGTAGCGTCCAAGAGAAACTGCAATGGGTGTTTGGGTTATACGACCTTGACGGAGACGGTCTTATATCCAAGACGGAGATGGTGGACGTTGTCACCAGCATCTACGAGATGCTCGGGCGCGCCACGACGCCCAGCGTCGAAGTTGGAAGTGCCAAGGAACACGTCGAACGGATATTCCATGTGAGTAAAAAGCACCCTCGTTTTCTGGGGAGTTTTTATTGAAAGTGTCATTTATGATGGCGCATTGCAATAAAATGGCCGCCTTATCCTGATAATAACCGAATGAAAACGAACGAAATAGTTTTACACTCCAAAAATGCGCAAAATAAGTTGAAACTTATCAGAAAGTAAATGAAACTGGTACTTACAACGTTTTGTTCGTTCAGGAAAAGTTCTGTTTGGCATTTTCAATGCATTACTATTACGGCAATGCGTTTATTACTGCATCTCCACTGCAGTTCTCACTCAACCGCAGCGGCTTTCTGCCGTTGCCGTCCTCTCCACTGGGGTAGTTAGTAAGCTATCTCTTAATGTGCTCTAAAATCTGAACTGGAATCGTTTTAACCTCACATTCACTTGAACCGAGAGCACTTGCTTTAATTAAGGTCTTAATTGCGTCAAAACTAGTTGTAATTTATTTTTTCAATTGCAGTTAATTGACACGAATAAGGATGGAGTGGTTACCATTGAGGAACTAGTGCAGTGGTGCACGAGGGATGAGAGTTTCCTGCGATCGCTAGACACACTCGACACCGTATTGTGATTACATACGCTCGTTATCAGCTCATTATCATTAATTAACCGTTAATTACTGATACATACCTACATAAGGTACATTTGCAATTACCTTCGGGAGAAGAAGAAGAATTAAGACAGAAGCATACTTAAACATAAGTGCATAAACTACAATAAATATAAAATACCAAGCCTATAAACACAAATACGCCATTTTGAAAATCGCGGTTTTGATATTTATTGTTAAAAATAATTCAGTAAAAAAGTGAAACTGAATATAAAAACTGAACAAATAAATAAATAAACAAATAAATTATATTGTATAAATTAAGTAATAATGAATTAATATTAAAATATTGTAAATATTGACGATTTATTGCAATTTCTTGCTTGGTATATTTATTCCTAGGGGCCAAGTGCAAGAGTTTTGAACTGATTGTGAATATTTAATTTATTTATTTATATCGAAATTCATCATAACACACGGACTTAATTAAAGCGCTACAATAAATAATCATTACTGAATGCATAACGGCGAGATTTAAATTGCAAACTGCACCACCAGAAAGGATTAACTCATAATTCCATTATCCAACTAGATGCAATGCATCGCAACGCAATGCAGATGAGAACAGAACAGACAGAGCGCTAATAGTTTTAGGTAAATTAAACATCACGAACTGGAAATGAACATGCACATGGATGAACAACATGCCATCAGAATAATAATTATAATTCATTTTTGTTACTTATTTTAAAGCGCGCTGCCCTCTAGTGAGAAATTCTTATACTTCTCTCACCTTATTTCGTTGTCTCAAGATGAATTTCAAGAAGATGTTTAAACGAATGTGCCATTCAAACCATAAATGTTAACGTAAAGCGTATTTTGATGTTTTTCTAACTCCAAGTATTAATATCGTTACCAATTGCCAAGTTTACTTATGAAATTATTGTTGATAAACTTCTTAATAATTACTGTTACTCTATTCTAACGAATTTACAACAATTTCTAACAGTTATTTCCATAATTCGGCACTTAAACCTTTCCTAGGCTGTTGTAGATGCATAGAAGGAAGTCTATAGTACAAACTGTCAAACTGTAAAGTTGTATTTTCTCCTTAATAGAAACTAATAGTTAGTTCTATTCGAAACGAAGACAAATTGGTAATGAAAAGTTAAAACTGAATGTACAAGACAAAAAGGAGCAATGAAAATGTATCAGTGCACGGGGAACAACTCTTTAATACAGTATTGTTTGCCTATTGTCAACTTAAAGTAAAGTAAAGTTGAAGTAAAGTAACAGAATACAATTGTGATGACTCTGCAAGAGTGCAAGTAGATTTCTAAAAACTAATTAGTACTTAGTCTATTTAGATATACCTATTCTATTATGAAATGTAGATTTACTATTCGTAGAGAAATTCTATTTGACAACCAAAGAAAACTTACTTAAGAAATGTTACGCAACTCTTTCCTAAACTTTATCCATGTTGTATTCACGAATTTAAAATTAAATATAAATTAAAAATTGTAACAATGGATGTGATTAAAGTCTATTCTATTAAAATATGTTACTTCTTATTGAATTATTTGCCTGACTTAGTGAAAGACATTGAAATACGTACCTTGGACCACAAGTTATCGATCCGTCTCCGAATGAAAGTCTTAAGAAAGCGCTTCATCGCTGCTGAAGGATTGCAAGAAACGAGGTTGGTGGTAGGTAATGTCTTCAATTATTCAACAGAGATAATTCCAGATCAATTACAATGATTTATCACGTTGCAGTCTTCTCCTATGTAAAGTAATTTTAGCACTACCATTTATGCGTTGTGTTAAAGATATTTCTTCAAACATTAAATTTTAATAACAATTAAATTGTTAATTATTAAAATGATAAATAAAACGTTATTAAATATTACATTATTATCTTTATTATGATTTAAATTATCTCTTTGAATTTCCACTAAAAAGTTTTTCGTGTATGTAAAGTTGCCTATCATCCAGTTTTGGCCGCCTAGCATCTGCTGGCATTTAAGGTTAAAAGGACCGCAGCTAGCATTTAATAAAAATATACAACAAATTGCCGATGTTCCGTGCGTGTGTAGTTACATTATTAATGGTTAATAGTAAACAAATTACTTTTCCAACAAGACAAGATGGAATCGTCTAAACGTGCACGCATGGAATCGAAATCAGTTTATAATGAACGAAGAGGCTATAATAAGAAGGCAAGATTCCATCAAGAAAGCCCGAAGAAAAATTCACCAAGTATGCATTTCCAGTGAACCGAATTATCATGAATTATGACTTATTACTGATTACAGTGAACGCTCTTATTTTTGACAATGGTGCATACACTATTAAAATCGGATATAATAATGATCACTCACCAGTGTAAGTAATCAGTTCAAAATATTATTCAAGCTTTATAATTACATTTTTCACAGCCTTTTACCAAATCATATTATGAAGGCGAAATCCGAACGAAAACGTGCATTCATTGCCGATCAGATTGAAGACTGCAGAGATCTGAGTGGATTGTATTATATTATGCCCCACGAGAAAGGGTACATAACTAGGTTTGACGTACAAAAGACGATTTGGGACTACACTTTTAATAAATTTCCTATAAATGACAATACGATTATGATGACTCAACCAATTTACAATTTTAAAACCATTCAAGAATATACGGATGAGATTTTCTTTGAAGAATACGATGTCAAGGCAATGTACAGAGCGAATGCAACCGACTACGTGTATTATAACTACTCCCAACAGCTTCTGAGCGGCAAAGACACGCCATGTTTAGTGGTGGACACCGGATACAGTTTCTCACACATCGTTCCTTATATCAAGCGAAGAAAGTATGCTAAGGGCATGATACGAATGAACATTGGTGGTAAGCTACTAACCAACTACTTAAAGGACATTTTGTCGTATCGTCAACTGCATGTAATGGAGGAAACGTACGTGATAAATCAGTTGAAGGAGGACGTTTGCTACATGTCTCAGGATTTCATGAACGACATGCAACGAGCGCGGAAATCCAAGGACATGGTCAAGACGTACGTCTTGCCAGATTTCCATAACATTCGGCGCGGCTATGTCCAGGAAAACATCGACGATGAAATGGTAGAAAACTGTCAGATTCTGCGACTGAATAATGAACGTATTACCATCCCGGAAGTGATGATACGTCCATCGATCATCAGCGGAATGAACGTTGCGGGGCTCGCCGAGTGTATTTCACATTCCATCAAGCGCTGCCCACCGGAATACCGGGATGCCCTGGCAGCGAATGTGATACTAGTGGGAGGCAACTCAAGCTTCCCAGGGTTCCGAGAGCGACTGGAACGAGAAGCCCGCATATTATTGCCGTGTCAATACAATTTCAGTATACATCAACCCACTGAGTAAGTAACTGCACTAATATTGAATTAGGAAAGTTCTAGAAAGTTTTGTATTTGCAGTCCGGTGAATTACGCATGGCTGGGAGCTAGGGCTCTTTCGAAAGACCCAGTGCTGAAGTCGCATATCGTCTCGAAACGGATGTACGAAGAAGAAGGTTCTGCCTACACTTATAAGAAGTTCAATAAGTTTGCCAAAGTGGCTGAGAATCAACCAAAGGTTGAACCAAACGTGACCCAGCCGTTTAGTTACCTTAACTATTGGAAGAACGAAGGCACGGATATTTTGCAAAAGGACCCCCAGAAAGTATCCCCCGACGTGAAGTTCACCCTCGAAGGTGAAAATATTGAGGAGTTGGATGGGAAACACGTAACTATTGAGTTTGAGTATGAAACTCAGCCTGGGTTGGATGAGAAGGCGGATGATATGGAGGAAGACGAAAAGACTCCGACGTTACATTACGAAGAAAATAAAGTCTTCCGGCGAAAGCGTCTTGTGTACATGACGCAGCAACCAACCTCACAAACACTGATAGTTACAGAGGCTAATAGTGCACCTGAAACTACCACGGTCACAAACTCACATACACAAGTCTTGCAAGCGGTGGGTACAAGTTCTACTTTAGGCACTCCAACAAGCCGCGGTTTACAACTCGTTAGGAATGTTAGTAATGTGAACAAGATTATTACCTTGCAGCCGAACATTCTCAATAGCAATATTGTCCTGCCCAAGTTAACCAAATTTCAGCCTAAAATGTTCCAACAAGTCGCGAATATCTCTCAGGCTCAGACACAAGTACAAGCGCAAACACCGCAAATTATCTCCTTGAGGAACTCGATTAATCTTAGCGACGCCATTATCGTGAGCTCGGCATCGGGAACCCGGACTATCACCACCTCATCGTCACTCCTCAATAACGCGGTCATTTTGCCCCAGAACATGCTCACAAGTAAAAACCTTACGTTTCAACTGATTCCAGTTCGGCAGGATATGGTGCGGCAAGGAAACATCATCCTCACTAAGAAATCCCAATAGCTATGATGTTGATTTATTATCGTGATTTATTTATTGATTCGTACATTTTACACTTTATATCTATTTAAATATCCAAGTCGTCGTCGGGGTCTTCAGCATCCCAATCATCTGCCGCGTCAAATTCGTAATGAATTTCCGCAGTGTTTGAATTCTTCGCGTGGTCGGAGGGTTGCAGTTGTTTAGGCAAAAAGGGCAGGTTAACTTGCTCGCGGTTCAGTTTATCCTGCTCATTCAATTCGATCTTAAACGTTGTCAAGGCATCCACGTTCTCGCTCTGTGCGTTTTGGAGTAAACTTTGAACGTTGAGTTGCGAAAGAGGCGCCATTTTCAACTGGCCGTCGGGGGAAAATGAAAATTCTTCAACTTCATGCACGACTTTTCCCCGACCTTTTTTGTAAACGTACGATAGACGAGGCTTATTCGCGAATTGTCTTTCCATTTTTATATGCAATGTAGAAATATGTGATAAGTGTTTGACTATATCATTCTCATCCGGAAATAAATCGCTGTGTAATTGTGAAATTATCTGTTTAAATGCTGATACTTTAAGCATTTTGCCCAGTGTTTGGTAACAATTGCATTCCCCTAGTTTATACGTCATATCAGCCAATGAGTCAATAATTAAAACACAATCATTTGTTGATTCGCAAAGTTCGTTTATAATGTCAATTGTTTGCGCTTTAGTCATTTTTGCAAAGTTTATGTGCTTTGTCAGTTTGGCAACATTACCTTTTGATATATGTTTGTATAGATCAAAGTTATATTGTAAATAAACAACATCAACTTTGGAATTCAACGCATTGGATATCAAATATCTAAATAACTTATCACCAGGTTCTTCAAGATCATCTGAAATTAATGGGATTATACATTTGTATATCGTAAATATATACACATACCTTCAATAATAGTAAATCTGCTCAGATTTCGGTCTAAATAGGTAGTAAGCATTGTTGAAACAAAAGTTTTCGGTCTTCTCTTGAAAATATCAGCTGAATACTGTTTACATTGAAGGTTATGTTAGGAAACTAATGACACATTTGTAGATGGCACTTTACTGACTTTTCACATTACACAAACTATTAATAATTAAATATTTATAAGCAATTAACTTAAAGTCAATGGTACTGGAAATGCTAGTACCAAACTTAAATTGAATTGAGTTATAAAATGCAAGGTGTGCATGCGCTTGCAAACAGGTAAACAGAGATTGACAAGAGATCATCTTTAATGTGTTTGTTTGCTTTGTTCATATAAGTGCAGGGGGCACAGAAAATCGCGTAGGAGTACGTAAAACTGTTAACCTCTATTAAGTGAAGAGTCGTGTAATGAGGTGTGAATTTTAATGTGTATTTAATGCATTTGTGAATTAAGTCATTGTCTTGTGTGCGGTCAGAAATTGTGCAATGCTATGGTCGACAGTGTCGTAGTATTTGGTGTGTCATATGGTTCTTGAAATCTGAGCTGTGTCGTGCATACTCAGCCACCCAAGAGGTAAGATAATGTTTCATAGCAAATGTGCTCCCTTTTTGTACTGACTTTCAAAAGAGAATGTGAAATGTCATCGCCATCCAACAAAAACAAATCATTAACAACCGCACTCATGAGTAGAGAGCACTCTGCGAGTGGATTGGCCATGATGTAAATAAATGTTATTACACTGTAGTGCGAGGAAGGAAGAGAAAGTTCTTTTTATGATTTCATCGTTATGTAAGCCTGCAATAACCATTTCACTTTCATTCTTCTCAGCGCCTGGCGTTTTACCGCACAGCTTAGCAAACTCAGCGCAGCGCGCTGCTTAAATTCAACTTTTATTTTTTCGCCCGTCAAGAACATGGAATCGGGCGGCAGTTCGCGAGCAGCTGGCAAGAGCAGAGGACGGCCAGCCCAAGCCTTGTACATGCCGCCTGCCCAACGTAATAGAGTGTGAGTGATACAGTGTTTGATAAAAGTCCACCGCCAACGCCAATACAATCTAACCATTGGTGATTTTTTCAGTCAAACAGATGACAAGATGAAACCCGAAACGAAATCATCCAGCAAGTCAAAATCAAAATCTCCCAATGGAAAAGATAAAGACAAAGAAGCCTTGAAGGTCAGTTGGGGTTAGAGTAATAATAAAGATATTTAATGTTCTTTAGTAACATTAACAGGTTACACAAGAGAAGAAAGTAGCGCCACTAGAAGTTCAAGAACCTGCGTCAACCAAACCCGAGGAAATGATTGACTTGACAGAAGTTATAGACGTGGATGCGGATGAAGAGCAAGGATACAAGAACAACGATGAGGAGGATGAAGTTATTGTACTATCAGAAGAATTTACTTCCCAGGTGCTGACTCAAGTTGAAAATACTAAAACGAAAAAGATAGTAGAAGTAAAATTACCTGAAAAGCAAGAAGCACCTAAGGACAAAGAGAATAAGTTGAAGAGTAGTAGAAATGTGAAAACAAAAGATGTCAAGTGCGACGTCTTACCAATTAGTTTAGCTAAAAACGTGAAGAAATCTCCTATAAAGTTGGTCCAAGTTGATCAGTGGGAAGACTTGTTGTTCAACGACGAGGATGATGAATTGCAATGTGTTGACATATCAAAAGATGTAGGTAGGGTCATCACTTAAAGATGCACATACAATATTTTCCTTTGTAGGAATCGCCGAAGATCATTAACACCGACCCGATAGAGGTGTACAGCTCGGACGATAACGATAATGTCACCGACGAACAAATGGAGCATATTGTCGAGTTGTACGACTTTCCATCCACATTCAAAACACCTGACATCATGCAGATTTATAATCAACTTGATCAGGATTCTGTGTATATTAAGTGGTTGACTGACACTAAAGCGCTGCTCGTGTTGGGATCTGCCATTCAAGGTAGTATTAGGCAGTATAGCTTAAGGTTTCCAGTACTCAATAGTTTGTTGATTTGTTTAAAGCTCGACGAGCGTTACATATTACGAATCCATTCGTTAAATCTAGACCCGTCGCCATGGGTAGCGCACTCGCATTGGAAGCAGTGCGGAATGGAAACTTGCGTCCGGCGATGAAACGCCCACAGACGTCGATGCATGCTGCCCGCCGAATGATCACGACTGCGCTTGGAGCGAAGAACAATATCAGTCGCGAGGTGCAACAACGGGAACGCGAGGAGTTGCGAAGGGCCAAGGAGAATCGCCGATTGCAGCGGCAAAACGAACGGGATGCGTGGGAGGGTAATCCACGGCCGACCACTGCCTAAGCCTTGTGCAATTATGATACTTTCTAGGGAATTCAATGTACATAGTCAGAGATTACTATTTAAGTACAAAACTGTATAGGGTTAGGATATGAGTACGAGTGAGATGGCCAGATACTTGTTGCGGAAGTATACTAGTGCCTACACATTGTGATAATATATTAAAACTGTCAGGTTTGTTAGTTGAACATGAATTCAACTGATTTCTCTTTATTTGAAATATTTTTAAAGTTATTACTGTAACTTTTAATTATTGTAACTTTCTCCGTGTTACAAAAACTAAATAACTGCTCTGTAAATAAATTGTAGAAAGTAAAACAGAGATGAGGTATTAAAAACTGCTGGGCGGATAAAATAAGAGGAAAATCAATACGGAGCTCCGCGGAGGTGACTTCAAGGTCCCACAATCGGCGTTCACTCTATAACTTATCTTTACCCACCGATTTCATATCTTGTTATGTCCAACACATTGCTGTTGTTTGCGTCTTTTACTCCCAACTGTGTGTGCTAAGTCGTACTTGAAAGCAAAGGCTATCAGTGAAACGTTAAATTATTCAACAAGTAAAGCGGGGGGGAAAACGTCAAATAGCAAGAGTTGTTAGGCGATTCAAGCGAACCATAACGATTTGTGGTAGGTATGTAACTATAGAAAATATAGCTTTATATATAAATCGTTATTATTTCTAATACTCATACTTCTAGGTTACATAGAACCGGTTGCTTGAACGTCATTGAAACAGCTTGTTCTGCTTCTAGTTATCCAAGTCTTAGCTAAGAGTTGTATTTCATTGAATATCTGACAAATATACAGTGAAAATGTCGCATGCTGGCCGTGTTATTGTTTATGGTGGCAGAGGTGCTCTGGGATCAAAATGTGTATCTCATTTTAAGGCCCATAACTTTGTAAGTAGGCAACATTCTATTCATATTCGTAAATAACTTATTGTGGTTTCCAGTGGGTTGGGTCTATAGATATGCATGAAAACACCTATGCTGATTTGAATATCTTGGTGAATAAGGATGATGATGTATCAACGCAAGAAACAACCATCTTAGGATCGGTGCAAAAAGCTCTCAACGAGTCTAAATTGGACGCGATTATTTGTGTAGCCGGCGGATGGGCTGGTGGCAATGCCAGCAAAGATTTAATCAAGAACTCAGATCTGATGTGGAAGCAAAGCGTCTGGAGCAGTTTGATTTCAAGCGCAATGGCTGCCAAATATTTGAAGGAGGGCGGATTGTTGGCTTTGACTGGCGCTAAGGCGGCTCTGGATCCAACCCCGGGCATGATCGGGTATGGCATGGCCAAGGCGGCCGTGCATCATTTAGTGAAGAGTTTATCTGGGCCTAACAGTGGAATGCCCGTGAATTCTGCAGTTGTGGCTATTTTGCCAGTTACATTGGACACTCCAATGAACCGCAAATGGATGGCCAATGCTGATTTTACAACATGGACGCCTTTAGAGTTTATTGCTCAGTAAGTTTTTATTTGAAAAATATTATAGCCGCGAATGTGTAAATGTCAATGACCTTTTAGGACTTTCATGGAGTGGACCAAGAATACCAATCGTCCAAGCAGTGGTAGTTTGTGTCAGTTGTTGACTGAAAACTCGAAAACAACAATCATTACTGCTTAAGATAATGACTCACGGCAGGGGAAAGGTAAGTCACCATGGACCAAATAATCAATGAACTGATCAACAAGGACAATGAATACGTACTCAAGTAATAATATTATTTATGTGGTTCAATTTTTTTCCAAGTTCATCATTCGTAATATGTTCATTCTGTATAGAAATGGTTGATATTTGTAAATTATTAAAATTTAACGAGCATAGAAAACCTTAGTGCAACTTAAATAGAATGTGCCTACAATCATAATTCAACATATGCAACCAACGTAACTCATCTAATAACTTTATGATAGTTTTGAAATGGTTTGTATTAAGATATCTATATAATCATCGGCCATCTTGATGTTAACATTCAAGGAAATTACGTTATCTTCTTCGTGGTTAAAAATGTATCCCTCACGTAAAGCCTGAAAAATGAAAGCCACACTAAGCATTCACCTTGGATGTCAAAAAGTAACTTACATTTTGTAAGAAGGTTTGACTATTGACATCCTTCAAAGCGAACACCTTCTTGGGTGATATCTTATCACTAAGCACTGTTATTCCAGAAACAGTTTCCAATTTCGCGTGAACTTTCGTTGCCAATGCACGTAAAGCCGTGAAAATTTCCGGTTTGTCTTCGAAGATGTCAAGAATCTTGTTAGCGATGGCACTGTGAACGGGAGGAAGCGATGCTGAAAAGCAATATCCTAAACCGGAAAGTCGTTGATGTTCGATGATAAAGTTACTCCCGACGCAAAATCCTCCAATGGTGGGCATGCTAAACTCCAAACTTCCCACTATAAGGTCAACATCAGTTCTCTATATGAACAAACAGAATAAGTAGTTGGTCTAATTTTCCAGGTTAATATCTTACATCGACATTGAAATGTTCAGTAACTCCTCGGCCATTTTGTCCTAGAGATCCGAAGGAAATGGATTCATCTAGAAACATGCGCAGCATGTACTTCTGCCTAAGTTTCATCAATTCTGGTAAGGGACAAATTTTTCCTGTACGATAGTAAATTCCCTCCACAATTATGAACTTTCTAGCCTTGACTTTCTAAACAATTGGACAATAATTAACAAAAACACATAAATAGTCTTGTAAAACAAACTTTGTTCAGTTGCGATTTATCAAAGTCAATTAATTTTTGTTCTAAGTCATCAACATTGTTGTGTTTGAAGAACGTAATACAAGCCTTCGTTGGGAATATGCCCTGAATCGTCGATTGTGCGATTTTCTCGTCACAAAAAAGCATGTCGCCCTTCTTACAATACGCGTAAATGGCGCTTGACATTGTTGATAACGAATATGAATACAGAATACAATCCTCTAACTGCATGAACTTCATTAGCCGGCTTTCCAATTCAAGATGGATGTCAATCGTCCCATAGAATCCTCTAGGTCCACATGAACCAACCCCATACTTGTTGATGCAAGTTTCAGACGTTTCTTTGATATCTTGGTCTTCAGCCAAGCACATGTAATCACTTCGGCATAAATTCGTATCATGGTTGATCCCGTTGGGTATCAAAGGCTCACTGTAACTTTCATTGAAAACTGTTAAAGGTTCTGGTTGAAATGCAGCCAACTTAGACCTCAATTGCTAAAATTAAAAACCCCTATATAACAATACAATCGAAACATTTTTGCTTGGTAAGTACTTACACTTTTAGTGATTATAAACTTCCCATTCTTGCTTTTTTTAGCATAGACTAAAGAATAGATGAAGAATGAAAATAGTGTCAAGGGAATCAAAAGAATTTGTGCGATCCGCCCATCCTATACAACAAGAAAACCATCGGCTGTTATCACAGGTACTTCAGTAAATACAGGTATTGTTAACAAGTCATCAATAAGTAAGTATGTAATGCGTAACCTAATTTAGTGTACTACATACTGTTTAACTATCGGGTACTTACTTCCATTAATGTATGCATAGTGTTTGTTGTTTAACAAATATATAATGCGGGAAATCTGCGATCTGCACTAAGGCTTTAGCCGCATAAACAAACCTTGTGGGAGTAAACTTAAGCAAATACATGTGCGTCACCAAATTGATACTGAAAGGAATCGATAACTAAACTTTCCTGCGCAATATCACAGATGGCGCATCATCCGTATCCATAGTTTGAAACAAACAATTTTATTCTCATCTACTTAAGTATTTATACATGCTATTGGAAGATTAAAACTAGAAAACAAAACAAATCTATAACGAGTGATAGAAACACGATTAGAATATTGATCAGTATTAAGGATTGCCAGAGTGTTGACGTCGTGTGATTTTAAACGTACATCAATTGATTGATCGAGTGATTGATAAACATATTGACATTAAAGAACGAATCAACCTCACAGCGATGGGGTTTGTAACACCTTAGGAGTGAGTCTTAAAAGGAAAGATCCCCATATGCTAGAGCCCGGCATTGCTGAGCCGCGAGGCACGGGGTTCGATCTTCAGCGAGAGGCTGTACAATTCGTCATCGTCAAGCAGCAAGGATGAATCCAGCAGGTAGTTGGCCACGCGGGGCATTAATTCAATCTTGTATCCTGTCTGCTGGAAGTGTCGGATTTCGCGTATGACGTGAGCAATCTGCAAGCAAACCTTCAAGTAAAGTCAAACAAGTTCCGGACTTACGCGAAACATTCTGCATTTACCATTCGCATCTTGGAGAAGTTGAGTAAACCTTCTTGCGTGAAGTTCGGAGTGCCTTCTTCAATGAATGACAAGTCGGTAAGATAGATGCCTAGGTAAGGAATGCATGGAGGGTCGCAGCGATGCAGAGCGTCACGTAACGAACGAAAACGACCATCGGAGGAAACAATGTTTTGCAACTTTTCGATGGTTTGTCGCGTCTGAAATACCAATGAGACTAATGTAATTCATGTAAAGTTGGGTAATAAAATCTACCGTTTTGGAGACTTTGTCCCAAGTTTTCCGAAGCCGGAATATTGCGCTGTTGGTGAACGCCGAGCAAATTTGCAGAACGCCGTTGAAGTTATGCAGACATCGAGAAATATCCGCCACTGCCGCCCACTTCTCGATCGCAGCCACGCGGCCCGCGAGCGTCGGCCGTCGGATGATCTCCGACGCCACAAGCCGGGAAACATCATTAAACCGCTTGGTCATGAGGATAATATGTGCCGCTTTGTTGTTCTTATCCGGCTTCATCCAAGCCTGGCCCAAAAACTCGCTACCCACATACACAATTGAGAGAATCTCATTGAAATTCCATTATGAAACTGCCACTTACTCGCTAGAGATTGATATGAATATTTTATGGTCGATCAACGTCAGTTGCTCGGCGATTTCTAAAGCTGAGAGCGTTTCGATGCTATCCTTAATTAGCGTCTGCAAGTTGGATATTAAACGTACCAATATAAAGCCAAATATAACCAGAACCACAGGAAATCAGGACTGGCCCTAGCACGTACCGCAATGGGCGCCTTGAGCAATTCATTGATATCGATCTTGGAGCTCTCAGGATCCTCGCGCGTCAGCAGTCGCAACAACTGAGCAGCGGCCTTATGCTCTGCCGGCAGCAGGTTGGGACTGTAGATAATATCGTCCAAGAACTCGATGGTGAAATTTTTTAATTTCTGGTCGTATTGGAAGTCCTGCGCATGCTTTGATATCCAATGCCTGCAATGCAATGCAATGCAGTAAAACATTGTTGGTTTATCGGCGGAAAGAATGAGGTCGACCGATGCTACGTCAAATTCCTTTCTATCTTTCGTCTACTTTATTTTAAAGCGCTTTGGGTTATTTTGCTAGGCTGTGTTAAAAGACAACGCAAATCCTCGATGAGAGCGCAACCCTTAGTAATATTTGCTTATATTTTTTACTCAGCTCTTCTTTCGTGTTCCGGAAATAACCAGACTCCATCAAAAAATAAAAGAATTTATAAACTTTTACGAAGAAAGAACGTTCCTGTTTAATTTCAAAGTCAATTTGTTTGTAAACAAGGAAAAAGAAAAAGTTTCAAGCCGCTTTAAAGACGTTTAAAGGAAAGCTTTTATAATAGGCAGGCGTTCGGCGCTAAAGAGAGGCAACAGGGTGTAATTAAGTGACAAAGTGACTTGCATTAAGATGAAGGGAGAAAGCGTGGGTGGGCGAAGAAAAGCAATACCAACCTGAGCACGTTCAGTACTCGCATCGTGCATGCCGTGGAGATGACCGACTCCTTGAAACGCAGTTTCTCAGCGGCGAAGTCTTCCTGCGTGACGCCGGATTTATTCTCGCCGTGTGCGTTCGGGGAGAGGTCTCGAGGGTTACTGGAAGCGCTCGTCGCAATGGCGAATGCCGCTGCCGCCCCAGACGTACTGCTCCTGCTCAATAAAATAACAAAATCCAATTAAGATTCGTTTCTTCTCATTATCTCAAAAGATTACGAAACCTGACCTTCTTTTTGACTGTCGAAACGAAGTAATGACCACGCCGGCTTTGCTCGGCTTCTGAGGGGAGTCATGCTGGAAACTAGAACGAGTACTCCCGTCTCCTTCGTTTACAGATCGCCTGCCAATGTAGTAATTTTGCAATGCGCTGGCGGTGGATGTTGTGATAGATGCTGACCGGGACGACCCACAGGAAGACCGATGCATAGGGTTGTAAAAGATATTCAACTCGTCCGAATGTTCTAGTACATTTCAACATGATCTGGGGACGTTTTATCATTGGGGATGTCAAAACTTACCTTCCGTTTCCTCGGAAACCCCTCGTTCTACCACACGTTTGTCCGCCGCTCGCTCGATAGCCTTCCTGTCTGCTGTGGTCAACTCACACCTTGATCGGCCACTCTTAGATGTCATCTTCTTCGGCGATTCAGTGTTTGCTCCATCACTAGTATCCGAAGGCGAGGACCCAACCAATGTCACAGAACTCAACTTACTTGGCGACCCGGGAGCACTCAGAACCGAAGCTTCTGGAATGTTTCATAACAAAATACACATTTCCCACCAATGAACACAAACTACCAGTTAAAGTCTCGCTGCTGCTTGACGCTGCGACTTTTGGGATAGACAGGTACGTATTATCTTTGGTCGACTTATCAACGTCGACCTCAACCCTAATGGAAATCGATTTACCACTGGATTTTGTGGGGCTATGTTTGCAAATAGTCGGCGCTGCTTCTCTACTACACTCTACCGTTCGCTCCTCGTCGTCTGAGAACAAACAATCGCTCGGTAAAGATCGTGATTTGTTAGATAAAACAATAAACCCCACATTTTTTAAGATTTGAGCGCCATTGGCGATGCCCTTGGGAGTCGTAGCTGTGTGAACGATCCCGCTCGCGCTCGCTCATCTCCGACCCATATCCGGAGACGGAACTCGACCCGCTAACGCGTCTCGGCGTTAAGATGCTGCTGCTCCTTCGGCGATCGTCTATCAGATGAAGTGTGTTATCATCTTTATTCGCGAAAGCTTCCAAGGAGAAGATGGACCCTTGCTGTTCGGTATCCGGATTGTAGAATACCCGTTTCAAGGCTTCCAAGACAGTAACGCCGTCGGTGAAGACGCGGTAGGTGAGGAGAAACGTATTGAGGAAGTCGACGGAGAGAAAACGCAAGTCTGAAAGAGCAACGTGGTGGTTTCTGGTATACTGTGAGGACGTGGACGCGTACCCAACGATCAAGGCATGCACGAAATGAAACACTGATATGGTGGTGAGCGAGCAAAATGATCAAACGAGAGGAGAAGAGTTTGGCCGGATGGTGTTACCCGTGAGCCGTTGCAGGAGGCGCTCGGGGGTGGCGTAACGGATCTGCGGCACTTTGCAGGAGTTCATCGTTCGGCTGAACCGGATGTCGGCCTCGTCCTTGAAGAGCTTTGGGTCGTTCTTCAGCGATTGCTGCAGGCTGATCGAGCTCGTCTCGCACAGGGTTGGTCTTAGCATGTCGTTAAACTTGACATTGTCCAAGCATTGGCTAATATCCGATATCCAAGCGGCCTTTTCCTGAATTGTAGATGCAAGAAGATGGATACTACACTGCCCTTGATAGGTAGCAGTCTTCAACTCGACAATCAGTTTGAAGTCGCGATTGTGATAGTTGTAGTTCATGTTTGGAGCGTCGCTGACTCCTGATGAATGACTAGACATTGAGCATGTGGGCGATTCTACGCCAAGATACCCAGGGTTAATAATTGAGGCTAAGTCTTGTGTTCCTGCCGACTTACCATCATCCTCAGTATTTTCATTTGGATCTTCTATAAGCAGCGCATCTGCAAGTGGAACTTTACCAATATCTGGGACAAGATGAAGTTTTCCATTTGACGTTCTAAGAAACCCCGATAAACAATAGCGATGATCACCCAAGAAAAGCAAAGTTCACTTTCCTCACCTGGTGGCAATAATTAAATGGTTGGAGAATAGAAAGCACTGCCTCAATGCTTCCTTCTCGGCCTTGAAGTGAAGTTTGCTACGTGCGTTGCGCGGTTTATCAGTGGGCAACTGAAGGAGGCTTCCTGTAGACCCACAAAAAGTGTAGGTTAGGCTAAGTTACACAAGAGTGCATATTAAATTAGGTAATTCTAGAATTTTTTAAAACAGCAGCCCTAAGATTTGTTTGCTTTTGTATTCATGTCAGAGGACCATTGCTTTATATGAAACTTTCTAGAATCGAAGCTCGGGGGTAATCAAACCTTGACGAACGAAAACTTGATTCACGTCCAGGAGAATATCGCAGCCCTCGACAATCATTCGCTCGACGGAGAGATTCTTACGGAGATTCTCGGTCTCGGACACCTTAGAAGCAAGAAATCAAGGACAAATAAAGTAAGAAAACAGAAGAAAAAACAAATACTTCGTCGTGCATCTGGCGAGATAAATCCTCAAGCTGTTGACGTGCGTTCTGCAGACTTTTACGCTCGACGTGGTCGTGTGGAGTGTGCGCCAACAGTTCATGAAGAGTGATAATATACCTAGGGACCTGCCACGCAAAAAACATAACGAAACATTTCATTCCCCCTTTTACAGTTCGTATTACAAACAACCTGATGCATGGGGTAGGTGAGGAATTGCTCCAGAGATCTTCCATGGCAACTGGGCTTGTTCTCCAGGCGTTTGAGCAGCTGGGAGAAGGGGAGCGCTTGTTTGCACTCTGTGAGCACTTGCAGGGAGTAATGATGGTTGCGCACATATTCCTGATATATGGAGAGCATAGGCAGGAGCATCGAGAAGAGATCACCAAGAACCAACGTGGGCCAACTTTCCAAGCGGGATGTGAGACCCTTGAGGAAAATCTGGTGGAGGAAGAGCACTGTCTCGCTGTTGAGAAAGATGGAGTTGACGTCTTCGTGAGTACAGGGGGGTTTCTTAGAAGAGGCAGCCATTTTGAACGGCCTTAGGAAACAGGAAACTAAGACTTCCATCTGTTCCATGTACTCTTCTTCGGCCTCCACCATCCGGAAGACTAGGCTATTGCGCTTGCGCATTGACTCCGCGTGCGGGCTTTTGATATACTGTTCGACGATTTGCTTCCAGCGACGGCGACACAGCCAGCCGCGAAAGAAGCTCTGGACTTTTTTAATCTTCCTGAGTTCTATGCTGTCGTTATCGTAGAGCCGTTGCAAAGAAGAACTTGAGGTCGATGCGCCGTTGGCTGTGGACGCCAAGCTGGTGGTCGATTGATGGGTTGACATGGGCTTCCATTCTTTTTTAAGGGCGAAGAGCTGTAAACCAAGAAGAAGGAACT
>NBZA01001442.1:0-11765 GCA_003054995.1 Aleochara bilineata
ATTCATTGTGATATAAATATCGCTAGAAATTTAAAATACAAAAACAAGATCATGTCAAAATTATTTTAAGAAACAGAATTTGGATGAAAGTTACCATTTCAAAAGTGCGCTCATCTTGAGGATTAAAATTGTCCACCTTCTGAGTTACGGTTCCATAGTTGGCTCTACCTTGAGGTTTGTAACCTATGGGTGGTGGTGGGCCATGACGTTGCATCATTAATTTAGCTTCTGCATGGCAGAAAATAATTAAAATTGTCAAGGCACTGTAAAAGACTTGATTATAAGACATTTTGCTGATGTATCAATATCAGCATCAATACAATAAAGCTTAAATTCATTTAAACGCAGGTGTTTATATATAAAATAAAACGGTTTTTATAGAAATCTGTTTTGATCATACATTTTGATTATGTTATCATTGTACACGTTCATGGAATTAATAAACGGACATGATATTTGAAATTAACTCCACTTGAGGTATGATAACAACAATCAAGCTTGGTAGCACTTGATTCGAACAATATAAAAATAAATGTTATTTAAACATGGAATGAGTACATTTAGTAATTTAAAATTTGTCATAGTTTCAAGTGCAATGACAAATTCAACGAGTACGCATAGAGCAAAACACTTATAAATGTTTTACATAATTTCTAAAAAAACTTTTAAAGCATACAAAACTTTTTACAGTCATCTCTTTAGTTGAAATATAATCTAGTGATATAGATGGCGCGCTATGTTTCAAAGTAATATTCTTCTACAATGCGTTGAAATATGTGCGTTTGTAGCGTAGGCGTATGCCCTTGACGCTTGCGCATCCTGATATAAGAATGAATATCAATCCATGCCTTCTTCATACCTCATGTTTCATTAGTCCTGTTCCATCTGTTTTCCTTCCTACGTGTTGAGTGTGTGTTTACAAAAACTTTGAAACCTAAAAATGGACAACAAATTATTTTCAGCTGTGAATAATTTCTTGAACCAATCGCCGATTGTAAATCAATTAAAAGACTTAATGGTAAAAACAATTTAATAGAACATAGATATATACTTTAATTTCTATTGTCTTTCTGTTTAAATTAAGATAAGACCAACACCACAAACAAATGACCAACAAAATGGCACGCAAATAGTACAGAATCAAAACGATCCATCAGTGGTCACTGATACAGCCAATTTGGAATGCTCAACTCCGCGCACAAAGAAAACTCCCTACTCGCTAACGCACAGACCAAATGTCTCCAAGCGGCAGATGAAAGAGTTCCGTGAAGCCTTCCGGCTCTTCGACAAGGACGGCGATGGCAGCATCACCAAGGAAGAGCTGGGGCGTGTGATGCGTTCACTGGGCCAGTTTGCGCGCTCGGAAGAGCTCCAGCAGATGCTGCAGGAAGTGGACGCCGATGGCGACGGCAACGTGTCGTTTGAGGAATTTGTGGACATCGCTTTCTCAGCGGGGGCGGGCACCGACACGGAAGTGTATTCCAGGGAACAGGAAGATAAAGAGTTAAGGGATGCTTTCCGGGTGTTTGACAAGCATAATCGAGGATACATTACAGCTTCGGATTTGAGAGCAGTCTTACAATGTTTGGGTGAAGATCTTTCAGAAGAAGAAAGTAAGCTTTAATGAAATAACTAAAAGACAAATGAAATAATTATAATTATTTTTAGTTGAGGACATGATCAAAGAAGTTGATGTTGATGGTGACGGTCGTATTGATTTTTACGGTACGTTAACAACAGTCATAAAAGTTAATAGTCGTTTTAATCATTTTGTACTTTTGGATTTATAGAATTTGTTAATGCTTTGGGTGAACCTGGAAATGACGAAAGTGGTGATGAAGAAGACGAAGAAATTTACGGTTACTAAACAGTATTAACACCAAACAATTACGAAATTATATCAATAGTTAAGTAATTATTGGACCATACCTAACGTATCTTTATAATTAAGCATTTAATAACTAAAACAACAAATAGGCATAAAATAGATTAATAATGTTATTAATTACTCAAATATTTATTCATTAAAACTATCAATAAATTACTCATATCACAATATTTATATTATTGAGTAAAACCCATTAATGTCTTTTTGGATTATCCTAAACACCAACATTTCAGAAACATTTTCTCGTTAATTAATGTTGTATCATAACTTATTTACAAACATTGATTGATTGATTTAAAATGACACCAAATTTACAATTCTGTACTTTCACGCTCATCACTAATCCCTAAATGTCATACGGGTTGCGGGGGTTGTTTCCGCCAACTGCTGTTCTTGCTTCCGGTGTGGCTCGTCTGCGTGCCCTAGACAAACATCAATCTTAGCAAAAGCTGCGCCTACCCATTTACCAATGAGAGCAGTATTACCCTGTATTGAAGCAGCCGTTTATTGTTCGAGCCCAACATGCCTAGGCTGAGACTCATCGCTGTATCATATCCGGAATGGACATCCGGTCGCTTCTGGCGATGGCAACACATGCGCATCAATTTCTTCAACTGCTTCTTAAACAATGGGGTCGCAAATGTGTACAGAATCGGATTCAAGGCCGAATTTATCGGCATTATATAAATGGCCAGAGACGCGTAGACAAAGTTTCGATAAGTTCGACTTAATTCAAAACCTGTTATAATTTATAATTAGTTGTTTGTATAAGGTGTTATTAAATTAAAATAAATATACCTGACAGGGTTGCCATTTTAATGGCTATAATGGGTACCCAGCACAAACAATCAGTGAAAACAATAATCCCCAGATGCTGGGCGACTTTATCACGTTCGTGCGTCTGCTGAGTTGACCTACAGGCCACCGTGGAAACGCGAATCTCGCGTATCATTCGTAAATATGCGTAGCTAATGAAAGCGAGTGCGGTTAAATTGACAAACACGAAGAGAAGCACAGAATATTGCCAGCCCTGCCAGAAATAAATTGCGTAGAAATTTAAATAATTCCATCATAAATATTGATTCTCACTCTGCCATATGGATTATGTAGATAGAGAGGCAAGCATACACCGTTGGCGTTGTAAAACTCATTGCCAAAGTAGTCACGCGTCTGTGGGAGGACCGGAAGTGCGGCGGTGGCGATGGCAATCACCCATAAAGTGACCAAACGCACGGCGACCAACTTGAAACTCATCTGGTTACGAGGAAAGGGGCGAGTTACTGATACGTAGCGGTCCCACGTTATGAGGCTCAGGATGAGTACGCTGGACTCGCAGCTCAGGGTGTTCAAAAATCCTGCAAGAAGGTAATGAGATTGTGTGAACTTTTTGCTCTCTGCTCTATGTGTGATTATTCATTGTTACCACTGAGAGTACACAAATTGCTGCGGCGCCACAGTCTGTCATGGATTAAGTACTCGCCGCGGTAATGCTGGTCCACGCACGCGATTGCGAACAAATAGACGCTCATCAGGAGGTCGGAGACGGCGAGGTTTTTTATGTGCAGTGAGTCCACGACGTTCGTGTGCTTCGTGATGAATTGCCTGCCGAGCAGGACGATCAGGTTGCCCGTGAAACCGATCACCGCCATTATCCAAACGCTTACGAGTATATGCAACAGAATACACACTCAAGCAAACCACTCTTTTCTGACTTATTGATTCTTTCTTTTTTCCTTTAAGCCTGTCTTTTATCCCGAAATAAATGAATCAATTTTGGATGATTGTTTCTTACCTGCCTCTAAGGACGATGCTGTCCAGGAGGTTTTCTTTTGTTGAAATACCGTCGCCTTTTGGCTGGCAGTCACGTACAAGTGGAGCGTTCGCACATTTTTCGAAAGAATCAAAATATCTATTACAAAATATTAATTAGTATCAAAGTTCGTAATCAAAATGTTAATTATATGACATTCACTTACAGATGATCAAGTTGCTTTAAGTTGAAGAAAATATTCGGATTTAAGAAAACTTTCTCATTATTCTGAAGATCTCTGTGAAATGTTTGTAGAAATAAATGATTTTTCAATGTCGGGGAGAATTAAACTTACAAAGAAGTTAAGTTGGGCGTCCAAGTGAAGGCATCGTCGTCAATGACCAGCAGAGAGTTCTGATTCAACATTCTGATAAGCAACGACGAGCGACATCGCCGACAATGAATAGATAAATGCAGACGGAATTAGTTTCAAGCGTAATTGGAGCAGAAGTTGATTGAAATGTTAATTTATTCGCTCGTTACCAAGATTGCCAATTATTCCAAGATAAGATGTGCAAAGAATTGTAAAAAGGTAAGAATAAGAAAAACCTCTGGCTAACTACTTGGCGCAACTGTCTTCTATTTGCTTCAGTTACCAAACAACAATAATCATTAGTCTTATTTTTACTTTTCTTTGGCAATTTCAGTTTACGAATAAGAAATACTTACAGAACAAGTAGTTCAGAAAGTCCTTTAAAGCTTGTATTAGTGATGACATGTATTCTATTCTCTGATAAATCTCTGAAAATTCAGAATTTCTATGTAAATATCCTATACATTTTCCGGGAAAATCTCCAGTTGCAATCAAATCTATGTATACATAATTTCATATGTTTGCTTCTAATATTTGTATATATGCGGTTGATTTCGCAAATTCGCAATCGCGAAATAGATGCTCATCGAGTGTATTGTATGTGTATCTACGCGATGAGTGGGTATTTATATTTGCGGAATACTTTAACAGCAAAGCTGGGCTCGAGGCTATAAGCTTCAGTTTGTTTATGCGCAAATTCAACACGGGCACGCGTCTACGCTGACTGCAATTAATTCTTTTCCTTCTGTGCAAATAATACAAACATTCGTTCTGCATGCATCAGTGTTTACCAATTATTTGTTTACTTCCTTCATGTAACTAAGCATACGCTGGAACAGGAACTTTCTCAATTTTAAAATAATCCCCCCAAAACCTTAATCCAAGCTTAAACCGACCTAAATAAAGTCTAAAATATGTTCTTGAATACATTAACATTTACAGGAAACTTTTCCCAAAAACTTTACAGCTTAAGAGTTAAAAGCTAGCTGTAGGTATTTAGAGGGTTGAGAGTCTTTTGAATTAGTAAACAATTAAATTGATAATAGAACGGCGACGTGTCAGCGCGCAATAACTGTAATTAAAGCGAGGATTAATTATCACTTGACGTCTGTGGAGAGAAATGGGGCGACCGCACTTATTGTTATCCCTGAAAGCTGCTCACTGCTTGATGTTTGCTGCACGAGGAAAAACCGCAGCGCTGTGATCGTCGTCGCTTTCCGCGTCAGTTGCTCACTGATGCAACCCCCAGTCGAGAGAAAAACTAATTAAACGCCCAGCGTATTTAAGCAATTCAACTCTTCAGTTTCATTCTTAAACTTCACACTGCATTTGCTTTCCTCTGCAAAGTTTAGGTGAGAGTTAGTTGGGAGTAAACTTACAAATTAGTGAGCGATCGTGCCATCGCCGTTGTGGCGAAACAACTATCAGCCATCCAGCGGATGCGATTATTCGCCAAAGAGAGCATTCGCAATCGCTGCAAGCCTGTCGGCTGCATCGATGCATTCTCAAACACGCGCTCCAAGCTTAGCGTTTCCACCGCAGCGTCACGTAAGCGCACTTCCACGCTACGCTCATGGATTTCGCTGAAACTTTTCACCGAAGAAATGCTTGTCATCGACGGCCAGGAGCCGGCGTCTAGATGTGTTAACAAGTTGCCTTGCAAATGCCTTCATCATAGCGATACAAAAACACAAGATTAGGTTAACCAGCAATACAATCAGAAACTTTTTAACAAGTTCATGAATATGTAACATACTTACAAAGTTATCAAACTGTACAAATGAAGAAACCATTGGGCATCCAGTCGTTCAATTTGATTGTATCTTAAATCCCTTCCCAAGAAAAGAAAATAAAAGTGAGTATAATAAGCAACCCTGAGAGGAAAGCAAGTGGAAAGCGATCGCAAATATTTGGCGTGCGATTAAAGATTTGCCTCGGCAGTATTATATTTCATGAAGCCAACGTGAAACGACATTCAGTTTATCTTGCTGCAGCCGCTCGGGCGAGGAGATTGAACGAGATGGAGAAGGATCAAGGTAAATACCGCACTGGCGAAATTGGCTTCGTGGGGGTGCACATGTCATACAAGCCCAGCGACTTACAATTCAATCAAACCACCGAGATGTCGGAATGCTGCTGCGTCTATGAACGAGATTGAGTTATGTCCAAGGCTCCTGAAACAAACCAGAGTAAAAATAAGCATTGTTTTTCTTAAAAATGAGTAGAAAACTTGCGCAGCCATTCAATTATGCACACGGTGTCTGCGCTATAATTTATGGCCGGGCGAAATGAATTGACAAGACGCGTATGTACTTGAAAGACACAAGGACGACGACGACGCCGACGCAAGCAAGCCACTCAAATGAAACTCAACTCTAAGGAAATGACTCTTCACATATGCATACTCTTCCAACGAGCATACGAGTACAGCGTATGATAATTCTGCATTGAGTTACGATTTCATTAAACCCAGCGATAAATTGCACATATTCTTTAATCCACTTAACTTACAGCAGACGCAAGTTGTTCTTAGGGACGCCGAAGATATTGGAGTCTAAGCCACGAAGTCGATTGCCATCCAGATGTCTATATGGCCATAAAATATTATTTAATATAAAGTTACAAAATACAAATACTAGAATCTTTTAGAAAAATGCAATATAAAACTTACAAATTCTCTAGCCCGTTGGCGAGTACTTCTTGGAACGGGCGATCAACAATCTCTTGAATGGAGCAATGCTGTAGCACTCTGAAAGCAATAAATAACCATTGAAATTCTGGTTAAAACTTGAACGCGAATCGAACTTTAATACGAATATGAATTCGAATTCGAAAAACAACGCCTGGCAATCTTGGATCTGCGTCCGCCGCAGGTCAATTAGTAATTGACACGCCGTTAGCGCTTAATTGAAAGCGAAATTAATAAACAAACGCTTTTTACGACGCGAGATTGCTGCCAGCGATTCAATATAATCTTGAGTTTGTTTGTTACAACATCGCAGTGCATTCCAATTTAAGAGAAAATGTAATCTGTTATTGTTACAGTTATAGTAGAATTTAAACTTGTTTAACCTTTTTACGCCATTTGGGATTGAATTACAAGTGCAAGGATTCGTGAAACCATCGATGATTTTGAAAAATGGTGCAAGTTGTTAAAAAGCAGGAAGCACGTAACGATGCCGTTGCGTCGGCGCGATGGTCACAATACATGGCTGTTATCTCAGGTAAATTACAATGATTAATGGTTAATCAGCGAGGAAACTTTTCTATTCCCACTGCATTTTGATTTATGGTGGAAAGCTTCTAATATCAGGAAATATTTCACATTTTGGGGTTGACGGGTAGAGTTTTATGTGGAGCACGTACGAACTTGTACAGTTCGTTTAGCGCGTATTGAATTTTTACGTCGTTTAGAAATAATATCGTAAAATACGTTGCTTGTCAGTGCAGGAAAAAAGTAACTGATTGAGATGTAAAAATGTGCAGTCTGGTAGTGAGTGTTAAATTATCAAAAATGTCAGCAGTGAAAAGAAGCAATTTTGTTCAATTTTTGGTGAAATTTTCAGCAACAATTGTGTCCGTCGCTGCGGGGGTGTCGATTGCTTGGCCATCACCATCAGTCCCACGTCTTCTGGCCGGCGAATTGCAGTATACGGTCAGCCGAGAGGAAGGTTCCTATATTGCCATCATTACCGCTTTAGGAAATATCGTTGCTAGTCCCATCTTCGCCTACTTAGTGGACGTTGTGGGCAGGAAACTGACCATCATCTTGATATCGTTACCACAAATATTATCATTTGTCCTAATTTATTTCTCAAGGTATTTATGGTTTTCCCATTCAATCGCCTAACAAATGTTATTTTCTTTCTTGTTTCTGTGTTTTAGTTATTCAATTATCCTCTTATACTTTGCTCGTTTCTTCGGAGGATTTGGCGAGGGCGCCACCTTCACAGTTATGGCGATGTACATTGGCGAGATAGCCGAACCAAAAATCCGTGGCACGCTGGGTTCTTACATTTCCCTGACTCTTCGAGTGGGCATGCTGCTTATCAACATTGTGGGCTCTTACTGTAGCATTGAAACCACAAGTCTTATTAGCTTGGGATTGCCCTTGACCTTCCTCTTGACCTTTATTTTCATGCCGGAGACGCCGTACTACCTGCTGATGAAAGGCCGCCGGGAAGCCGCAGCCAGCAGCTTACGTTTCCTCCGAAGACGAAGTGACGTCTCCCTAGAGCTAGAAACCCTCTCACGGGACGTGGACCGACAGCTGTCTGAAAGTGGGAGTTTCAAGGACCTCTGGGCGATTGCCAGTAACCGTCGTGCCTGTATAATTATCCTTGGTCTTCGCACCTTCCAGCAGTTCTCCGGCATCTCGGCGTTTACCTTGTACACTCAACAAATGTTCAAAGAAGCCGTAGATGATATTTCGCCGAGTTTATCAGCAAACATCTTCAGTGCCATCCAACTGGTGCTCACTTTCCTCTCGTCTATCCTCGTTGACATTACGGGCCGTAAACCCTTGTTGCTCTTCTCCTGTATCTCTTGTTTCTTTGTCCTTACCATCGAATCTTTATACTTCATTCTCAGAGATTTTACCACAGTAGAGGTCAGTTCCCTCTGGTGGCTGCCTCTGGCAGGATTGGTTCTGTATATTATCGTATTCTCCGTGGGCTTAGGAAGTATTGTCAACTTAATGCTTGGCGAGTTATTCAATCAGAGCGTCAAGGCTAAAGCACTCTGCCTGATGAACATCTACTTCGCTATCGCCATGAGTGTCACCACCAAGTTCTTCCAGTTGATGACAGATCTGCACGGCTTAAGCGTGCCCATGATGGTGTTTGGCAGCTGCTGCGGGCTGGGCGCTTTGTTCGTTATCTACGTGGTGCCGGAGACCAAGGGCAAGACGTTGGAAGAGATCCAACAGCTGCTCAAAGGCAACATGTATATGCGCAAACGCTCAAAGGGCGTTAATTACATGCACGACGCAGAGCAGATTGAAGTGTATTAATTAAAGCATAAAGCTATATTTAGGCAATGTGTTTGTTTGGTATATAATTTTAAGCAAAAGCTGACATTTCGTCTAGTAAAAAACAAGTAATAAAGACTCACAATGTACGTATTTTTGTCTCCCTGAGGGCCTCGAACATTGCAGGCGAAGCTAGCTGAAACTCGTTGCCCCCTAGATCCCTACGACGACGCATGCGAAACAAAGAAACGTCACATAAATAAATATTTCATTCCATACATGAGGACACAATCGACTTACAGCAGATTTATCTGCTTATCCTTCATGTCGTAGAACATGGCGTGCGGAGAGGGCGCTGCGACCAAATGCAAATGTCTGCACATTACATTATCCTGGATGCATTCGCAGCCGGCAGAATCGAATGAATAATTCTCAGTGGCTGTTGCCTGTGGTAGTTGAGGCTGAGGCTGAGGCTTCGTGTCGCCAGCCCTACGCCATTCAAAGTCTATCGCAGGGTATTGAGGAAATGAATGCGAACCAAATCATATTTGAATTTAAAATGTAACTTCAGGCGGAACAGAGCCGAGTTTCTACGAGCCGCGAATATTATTACCGAAATGTAATCCTAGTTAATAAGATTTTCTCCTTGGTATGTTGTCAGCACCAGTAATAAGAAGAAGAGTGATTATTAAACGAAGAGTGAGAAAAGAAGAGTGATATTAAACGTTCAAATTTATATTAGATTTTGTTAATCATCCTAAAATTAATTAAATAATGTCAATTGATTCGGTTAATTACTTTGCTTTGTTTCGCATGAAGTGTTTAGCGAGTTGGTGTTATGTTGTGTTACGTACAGCAGTACTGTGGCAACTCGTCGCTCTCGGCTCCTGGCCGTTTCCGGTGTTTCTGGTTAATCACATCGTTGCCATGTACGTCAATGCATGACATCTCGTCGGAACTGTCCAAGCAGTCAACCTTCTCGTCGCACCAGTTGGCTTGCGGTATGCAGTCGTCAGTCGAAGTGCATGGGAATGAACCAAGAGGGCAACTGCCTGCAACTCACCAAACAAGCAACAAATTTAATTAAACTTTCAAATATGATATTAATCTAAGAACAAATAACTGGGTTTGATATAATTATCCTCTGAGGTTTTACGTGGTTGTGAGTGAAAACATTTTTTTATGTAACTCGATACTTTTGCCAGTTTATTATCCTGCCACTGATGGCGCGCGTAAGAGGACATTCGGTGAACATAACATTCTCGCATTACTCCAATAAATTTCATATGAAATATGAGATGACGTGAATCAGGCGTAATTTTTCCAGACACAGGTTGAGCCTTTAACGAGATGAATGAATATGCAATGTCTCTCCAGATAAATCCAGATTTATTTCGCTTTGACATTCATTGATTTCCTTCATTGATAAGAGGTTAGAATTCAATTCCAAACCGGAACTGCGTGGTAAAATAAAGAAATCCTTAGTGGTTCATTCCAATCGCTGTTCTTCGCAATTTTATGTTTATGGCGCGTCGTAACGCGTAAAACATGTGAAAATGGAATCAAACGATGCCGTACACAGAAACAAGTCTTACACCCTGAAAGCAAACAAAAATAAGCCAATTGTACAACGAAAACAATCAAAAACATTGAAGAAAATACATACGTACCTACAATAAGTATATAAATCAATGAGTTCATTATGAGTTTTATGACATTTTATGGTTTATAAAAGAACACTCAGAAAAATACTTAAACACCCTCATTTTGTTTGACTAAAAAAATATCAAAAAAACCATTTATTATCCTTGATGGTTAATTTTATGTTCTTGGGGTTGCTAATAAAATTCATTAATAAAGTGTAATAACATCAATATAAGAATTAGGCAAAAGTAAACACTTTGCAACACGTGCTCTTATTGACAATTCCTTCAGGAATCCTTATAAGTATATAGGTCAATAGTTCCCAATAGTTATTACCATGCATTAAAAACAAGAAACAGAAGCCTATACGGAATAACAACCTCTAAAGAACCGTATTAGGACGTTACTAAGATTTATCCCACGGTTAAGGAGCGCTGTAGCTGTCGGGCGAAAGGACAGATCCGATCCGGATTAGATAGCCTCTTAACTTTCATCTCTGTAATGAGTGCCCTGTTCTACGAAAGAGCAAAGCGTTAAAATAAACCTAATTGGCATTAATATTGATCACTCGGGACCAGATATTGTAGGATATGTCACGATGAATCGTGCAGGATAAACAAGGGTCCATCACCAATTAGTTTTATGTTTAAGGTTAGAAATTGCAAAAGTGTCCACAAAAGCTTAGATTTGATTTTTCCAGCTTGGATATTAAATGTCAGAGGATAAATGTAAATGCTGGCTGAAACTGTAAGAGATACAAATGGAAGTGAAGAACGTAGAAGAGAGAAGAGGAGTTCTAGATCATTTGGTTTCGATTACGCACCCAGCGCACGTAACGCGCTCCTCATTACCTCGCACCTAATCCACTTCGTAGCGCTCAAGCGGCTTCACTACGTTCTATTATCCTGCGATGCGATTGCGTTCACGTTCTCAGAACTGGCACCACCACGATCCGTTTCAGCGAAACAGCTGAAAAACGCTTCTGCTCGAAGCGAAAACAAATACGAATGAACGAAACACGTAGTCGGGCTAAACGAATGAGCGCTGCGAGTAATGGGGTCTACCCACAAAAAATTTTTATTTCATTAATGGGTAGAGGGTACCTAAAAACATAGATTTGCATTTTTCATTTTTGAAGTTA